>JAXCGZ010005354.1:2500-7500 GCA_037179515.1 Halocaridina rubra
GGTGCCCCTATTACGCTAGCGACCCATGCAACGTTTCATTGTTACATAAAATAGAACGTAACTTAACTAATGCTGAACTAATTAAGATGGTTACTTGAACATAATGATTATTACATATGCATTACCCTGTTTACTCGAAAATCGACTTGTTTCATAATTTAAAGCTGACATGACTTAACATATTGATGGAAGAGCTGTCGGAAGTCAGGTATTCACATGGAGACTGAAAACTACACTTAATAGAATTGAAAGATTTTAACTGGCTCTTTCTTTGAGTGGCACAAGTCGAGAACTCAGTGGTTACAGTGCCTGGGCTCCAATCCAGAGGATCGAGATTTCAGCTCCACAGCTGGTTCTTATTTCTCGACAGAAATAATAAGAGCATGATAGGAGAGGGGTTACACCTTTCGCTGTATGGTTTGGCCTCTGTCAATTCGGAAGGTTCAGTTATAATTAGGAATGAGGAGTCAGTGATGGAACAGCATTCTCACAAGGATGAGCTTCTAAAAGGACAAGCCTACCATATCGCACCTTTCGTATTTATGTACAAACGGATATATACATACACTTTCACACACAGCAGAGAGAGAGAGAGAGAGAGAGAGAGAGAGAGAGAGAGAGAGAGAGAGAGAGAGAGAGAGAGAGAGAGAGGAGAGAGAGAGAGAGAGAGAGAGAGAGAGAGAGAGAGAGAGAGAACTCAGAGTTTAAGCTTTTGATCATTGTTTCGCAGCAACGGAGTGATAATACAAGCTGTGTTGGATGAATTTAATAACATAAAATTAGAGATTATAAAAAAAGGGATCATCGTCAGTTGGTTAAAGGCTTTCGCGATATCAAAAACATTTTGTGCAACTGCTACAATGCTAGCCTGTAGATAACGTTATAACAAGAAATTAATTATTATTCTCTTCTGTAAAAAGTACTTTTATACCAGACAAATGGTGCTGTGCTGTACTTGACTCTACGAACAGTTATAAATTTAATGGCATGCCTCGACAGGACTGCATATACTTGGATTTTCAATTCACGTATTTATTTATAATTTGTTTATTCATCTATTCATTCTATATTACTCATTATTTTTTTATTTTATATTCATTACCCTATTTAAGTTTCGGACAGAATTTTTTATTTACCTTCATGGCCACAATCTTGAAGATTATTTTTCAACAGTTCCTTAATATATAAATTTCTCACTGCAATTATTCATCCACCGTGCCCGAGTGGTAACACCCGTAACTTTGATTCGTCAGGTCGAGAGCTCGCGGCCCTCCACGGTCTGAGATTAAAAAGAACATCCACTCAGGGTACCGGTCACACTTGCCAAAACCAAAATCCCTCGCAAAAATGCACCGTTCTAGCCCTTAGTAGAAAAGGGAGTCCGTGACGTAAAACCGATCACAATTATTAAGTCTCAATAGGCTACCACGCAAGGGACTCCATTGCCCTCTCCTTTATTTTACCCATAAGGGCAGCTATGGCTTTTGTGCATATTTAGAACCAATTTTTTATATTTTGATGTACATTTTTTTTTTCATATTGATCTCAAGAGACACGCAATAGATTTCAGGCATCTTCAGATATTCTAAGCCTTGGAGAAACAATGCATAATATATTCTATCAAACTAGAAAATCACAAAGAAATTCTAACTTTTTTGATATGGAAATATATAAAATTGAGAATAGTTTCTTGGATGTTTTTAATGGCTTTGTCAAGCATTTCAACACACAAACAGTTTTCAAAACTACATTTTTATTTCTATTTTCAATGTGCAGTGAAAATATTATTTTAAAAGCAGACCCAAAAGATGCACCACACACAGACATTTCATATTCAGTCTCAATTGCTCTTATGGTGGAAAACACAATTCATTGTCAGGCAAAGAAATCTAATCTATATTATAATTAGGTTGCTATGGTGAGAGGAGAAGGAATGGTTTTCATTGAAGAATTAATCGACAAGTATGATAGCACGGACATTTACACTCTATTTACTATTTTGGTTGAAGTGAGAAAGAAAGAAATAATTGATTCCTTGTATGGCTAAGTTGAGGAATAAACTAACACAGAATTTAATTCTCTATATTCTCCTGTTTCTTATGTTGAGCATGGAAGGATCTGATTCCTTAGAAGCCAAGGTGAAAACCATTAATAATAAATATTCTGATTTGCAAGTTATGCCATAGCCGGAATTTTTTTTTTTTATCTTTGATGCTTTATGCCCACAACTATGACCAACTTGGAAAACAATATTAAATATTCATTTCGTGCATCTATTAAATCTCAATTCATAAACACTGAAAACAAAACATTTTCCATATTGATTTAAAATGATTTGTAAAGGAAAAGTACTGTTTGTTTGTACTCTCCAAACGACGATTCCTACAAGTGCATCTTTGCTATAAGGCTCAACATGTAGTGTAATCTTATGGTAATGACAAGATGATGCAAAACTCCAGCATGTACGAATATCATATAATATATATATATATATATATATATATATATATATATATATATATATATATATATATATATATATATATATATATATATATATATATATATATATATATATATATATATATATATATATATATAAATATCTATATAAATATATCTATATATATATATATATATATATATATATATATATAATATATATATATATATATATATATATATATATATATATATATATATATATATATATATATATATATATATATATATATATATATATATATATATATATATATATATCTATATATATATATATATATATATATATATATCTATATATATATATATATATATATATATATATATATATATATATATATATATATATATATATATATATATATATATATATATATATATATATATATATATATATATATATATGTATATATATATATATATATATATATATATATATATATATATATATATATATATGTGTGTGTGTGTGTGTGTGTGTGTGTGTGTGTGTGTGTGTGTGTGCGTGTGTGATTACCTAATTGTGATTACCTAATTGTGTTTACGGGAAAGAGCCCAAAGCTCGTATCTTCCCGTCTCCTCATCGGTTCCATTTTAGACTTAGTGATACTTATCATACCTGTCCTTAAAACTATGGATTGAGATAGCATTAACTACCTCCTCGCTTAGCCAATTCCAATTATCAACTACTCTTACACTGAAAAAGTATTTCCTTACATCCTGCAAAGAAGTTTTCTTACGAAGCTTCAAACTATGACCTCTAGTTCTAGAGCCAGCCATAACAAAATATCGATCCCTATCCACTCTATCATAACCATGAAGGAATTTAAAGACTGTCACCATATCCCCCCTCACTCTTCTAGCTTCTAGTGATGGTAAGTCTAATTCCCTCACCCTCTCATCATAACTGAGAATGCGTATTTCTGGCACCAATTTCGTGGCATGTCTTTGAACTTTTTCAAGCTTAGCTATGTGCTTTTTCAAGTGCGGATTCCAAAAGGGGGCTGCATATTCGAGTTTTGGCCTCACATAGGTTACATAAATATTTCTGAACATTTCCTTGTCCATGTGCCTGAAGGCTACCCTTACATTTGATAAGAATGCATATGCTGCCCTTACTATGCCATTTATATGTATTTCTGGAGACAAATCTGCCAGTATGTTTACTCCTAGATCTCTCTCATTTTCTGTCTCTTGAAGTTGTACTCCAGCCACCGAGTAGTCAAGCTTGGGCCTTCTTGCACTTGTACCCATTCTCATTACCTTACATTTTGAAGTATTGAATTTCATTAGCCACTTTTCTGACCACTCATGCAGATTATTTAGATCCTCCTGAAGTTCTCTACCATTGTTCTCGTTTTTTACTTTCTTCACAATCTTTGCATCATCTGCAAACATATTCATGAATGAATTTACAGACTCTGGTAGGTCATTTACATATACAAGGAACAAAAGTGGCCCTAAAACTGAACCCTGTGGAACTCCACTACTAACTCTTCTCCATTCAGACACTGAGTGTCTTACTCTAACCCTCTGTTCCCTTCCTTCTAAGTAAGTTTTTATCCATTCCAAAACATTTCCACCTATTCTAGCCATTGATTGCAGCCTCCTAATAAGTCTCCCATGTGGAACAGTGTCAAACGCTTTCTGGAAGTCTAGGAATATGCAATCTGCCCAGCCCTCTCTTTCCTGTAAGATTTGGCTTACCTCATCATAAAATTCTAATAAGTTTGTTACTGTTAATCTACCTTCTCTGAAGCCATGTTGCCTCACTGACAAAAAGTTGGAGGATTCCAAGTGAAGAGAGATATGTTTCCTTAGTAGTTTCTCCATAAGTTTGCAAACTATGCTAGTCAAGGAAACTGGTCTATAGTTCAGATCCGTATCCCTCCTTCCCTTTTTGAAGATAGGTATCACATTTGCTTGTTTCCAGCATCTTGGAATCTCCCCCGACTCCAGTGACTCCTTAAATATGATACTTAGTGCCACTGATATTGTGTTTGCGCATTTTTTAAGCACATGAGGGGATATGTCATCAGGACCTGTAGCTTTATGAACATCTAAATCCATCAGCGCTTTGCATACCTCTGTGGCTGTAAGGTTGATGTTCTCTAATACCGGCCCTTGAGCTTCTATCACTACAATCTGAGGGGGTGGGGTATTTTCTACTGTAAATACTGACTGAAACTCCTTGTTCAATTCTTTGCAGATCTCTTCCTCCGTCTCAGTGAAGCTTCCATCCGCTCTCTTTAGCCTTAAAACCTGTTCTTTTACCTTCAGTTTTCCTCTGATAAAGCTGTGGAAAAGCTTGGGATTTTCTTTAGCCTTCCTGGTGATGTCCCTCTCATAGTCTTTTTCTGCCTCTCTCCTTTTACTTAGGTAGTTATTTCTTGCTCTTTTGTAGGTTTGCCAGGCATTTATGTTTTTTCTCCTCCTATACCTTTTCCAGCATTTGTCTCTCCACTCCTTAGCTCTTTTACACCCATTATCGAACCATT
>JAXCGZ010005355.1:0-11499 GCA_037179515.1 Halocaridina rubra
TCTCTCTCTCTCTCTCTCTCTCTCTCTCTCTCTCCCCCTAATCTGTTGCTCCAGATTTGTCTGCTAAATCCATAATTCATTAAGTCGAGGGTTGAGGGTATATCAGATCTGTTACCTATATGTACCAGTTTTTCTGCCTCGTATAAGCTGTCTTAGAATTTGCGTACTAATTGCTCATCTTATTTGCTTCTTGTTACAATGTAGAAAATATTTTCTTAAGCCCCTTAGCTCCCTGGGTTCTATAACCCCTGAAAAGTAATATTATTAATCCAAAGTGCACTGTAACTTTCTCTTCGATCCATAGATTAGTTTTACATGAGAAATGTGCACATGATCTTGGGCTCTTTGGTTATGAAATAAATTCTCCCAAGAATGGATGATATCACAGAAAAATCATAGTCACCAAAGTTTTTGAATGAACAGTGAATGAGACCAGAGATGGAACAGTTTGCAAAACTGAGAACTGAGCATGTAGACTTTGTCAGTGGTTCCTATTGGTGTTTGTCCTATAAAAAGCTTTAAAGGTTTCTTATAGAAAATTACTGGTACCTGGAATTTTGATTACATCATGGAAAAAATAATAGGGTCTCTCTCCTATGCCAAGGAGTCTCTGATTTCAGTAAGGTACAGCTTATTATTATTATTATTATTATTATTATTATTATTATTATTATTATTATTATTATTATTATTATTATTATTATTATTATTATTCTGGTAAAGGGAAAGAAAGAATACCTCACCTATTCCTTGAATGTAAAGAGAGGAAACTAAGAGGGATAGCTGGTCAAAGTGCTGGCAGTCTCATCTTCACCTGATTATTTTAGTCTTATCACACACCTGTTGATGAAGGAAGTGAGGATCTGTAGGGTATGATGTAGCTATTCTGCCTCTCTTTGCACTTCAGCAGGAGGTATAGTTAAGTAAAGATTTTTATAATTATTATTTCCTGATTTAATGAAGGAAACCATTTGCTCCTTTGTTTTTGGAAATAAACTTTTATAATTTATTTTTTTAACATAGTATACTTGAATATTTTCTAAAGAGAGCACAGTTAACTGACTTAAACCATAAATCATTATATAAAAAATATTTTTATTGTTTTATCTGCATGAACAGATATGCATAGTACTGTACTTGGTTTGTTAGTTTAATATACATAAATATGTAATGACAATATTTTTTACAATATTGTAGATATGAGAAAAGCACAAAACATCATACACATTTTGTATAGCTCCCTTTTTGGACTTACTTCTCTTCATATATACAATTGTTTTCAAACAGTATTTTAAGTAATATTAAGTGTCTTTACTTTTGCTAAGCATGATATACGTTTTTAAAGTCTGTCTTCTTTTCCTAATCTGAGTTAATTAACAGGTAATTACACATATCCATTCAATTTTAAGGACAGTCTAGTCTGACACTCCAAGTTGACTAGAATAAATTACTTCTAGCTGTTATATTTAGCTGTGCTTCACGTGTCAAATAGTTTCAGATTGTTTCATTACCCAAATTTTACAGTAAGGGAATATCAGGTTGTATATATGGAGGTCATATTATACAGTGTATAATTTAAAGTTAACTTTTCCATATGCGTGGCTGTATTCAGCCCGCTGGCTGTGTCTTTCAGGGAGAAGTCCCCATAAAGCCTTCCTTTCTGCCCCTCCCTGGTGTTTTATCAAAATCTTCTCTTGGTATGCCAAATGTATCACTTTTAGATGGTAAACAAGCCATCAGTCTTTACCTTCAGGGAAGAAGGCAGGTGCGTACTTTCCTATCATGCAAACCTTCCTCGCACATCTGCACATTCTCTGCTTACTTCTGGTTATGAATTCTTTTATCATTTTCTTGCTCTGTTACTTGAGGATCTTGCTTTTGCAGCATTAAATTTTCTTATTTTTTAACGATCCTCCTAGGCTGAATAAAAGCAGCCATACAGGTTGCAGATAGAATATCGTTGGTGTTTCTGCATGTTGATGGGCAAGGAGTATCCCTGTTCTTATGATGCAATACATCTAGCCCATAGTATAGGTTCTGTATAGTATGAATGGTGTATAACAGCTCTATGCTAGCAGATCTAACTTTAAAAGTAACCCACTACAAGGATATCTTGGAAAGTATTATGCAGGCTTATTTCTCTACGGGCACAGAGCTACATTATCTTGTATACCTATCCAGCACAAAGAGTAGAATTTTCTAGAAATATGAGGAGGAAGGTATATCAAGGAGAAATATAAATTTTATGCACTGTATGACTGCCTTTTTGGCATTGATCACTGCTATGATAAGTCAATTTGAGCATACCACAATGATAAAGAAGGGGAGGAATGGAATGTAAAGAACTTTATCATACTTATACAGAGATATCTCGTATTTACAGAAGTCAGAAAAAACAGACAAATATTATTTTAAAGCATGTACAATTCATCCATTTTAAATAAAAAAGAAATGAATGCATAAATAATACGGTAAATGAACGAAACTTAACTTTAAACAAATTAAAAGTCCAAGGCAAATCTTGAGACTTGGGGTATTACACAGTTAAAAAAAAAAATTTGAAGTCCCTCTTCCTTGGAAAAATTGTACAAGAAGTCTGTAAACTACATTACGCCCTCCCACCCACAACACTGATTAAATATCAGAAGCTGAAAGATGTAGAAAACATATTTTAAATCAGAAATGAGAATTATATGCTTGTGATACTCAGATGAAAATGAGTCATGGGGATAAAAAAAATCATGCATTACAGATTGGTTATTAGTACTTAGGAGAGAAAAATAAGAATTTAAACCATAAAGTCCCGAAAACTTAATGACAAAAAGTATTTTTAACTTGGGTAAGAAATGTCACCAAATGTACAGTACACGCATATTCCGATATTGCACTAGCTCATCAAAATGATGGAAATTTAATATCATATATTGCAGTACCCACAAACTGACACATGACTAAAACTGTAATATGTTTCTCAGTTCTTTTGGCGTTGTTTCTGTACATTTCGTTCTTACAGAGCAGGCCTGTTATACATCAAGGATACTTAATGAAATCTGCATCTAGGGCTCAATGTATTGCATCTCACTTAGATTCATTTAAAGCTTAACCCAGGGAAGAGCAGTGGAGAACTTTTTCAAAAAGGCTTAACTATCATATTACTATGATTTTTTTTGGTGTTGATGTATGTAGATGGCAGTTCACTCTTTTGTGTCAATGGATGTAGACTACAGTTTCCTCATTATTCATTGTTAAATATTAATTACGCTTGCAAGCTGTTTTCAATATTCTTCTTAGTGTAGATACTTCTCAACATGGAGGTGTAGTACTTTGGAGCTAGTTGGGCATGCACAAGGTGGTAGAAAAGGAGTCAGTGGCTTGTAGCTCATAAAAAATACTTAGGAAAATCTAGCTAATACCATCAGGAAAGTATGTTATTTGCCTTTTATTAGATACACTATAAAACTTCAGAATTTCTAATAAATTCTAATATCAATAATGATCCTGCACTTTGAAAGAAATACACCAGCTCTGGTACTTTTGCTCTGTACAGGCATGAAACAGTTCCATATTTGTTGAAAAACTATCCCTACCAATGCAAAAGAATACTGTATTTTTGTGTCAGATATATCGGCTATCTAATAGTGGAAGGAATGTTAGTATAGTTGGGTTTTTGTGTGATAATGTATTTAAGGCTATGGCACTTTGAATAATGTAAGAACTTAGACCAGTGACATCTCCTTAAATCATATTGTACTTTGCTCTCTTAATTCCCATTTCCAAATACTGTATTCAGTATGACACCAATTACAAGTTCATACTAGCTTTATGTTCTTTGCTGAGACAAATCGGTGACTTCCTTGAGCCTAAATAGTAGCTGTCTTCAGCAGTCTTTGGATATTGTTTAGCTCCCCTTGAACATTACCCTGTTGATGAAATGTCCTTTTTTGAAAATTTCTTTTTTTTATATTAGACGTTGCCATTCAGAAGGATTAAATTTACAATATTGAGAAGAATTTTTTACCTTCTCATTCCCTCTGCTGAATACACACAAAGATTGGATTCCCCAACTCTTCATGCATCCTCCCTCTATGTCCTCATTACAGGAAGACTCTCTCCATATGTTTATTCCTCCCATTGTGAAACTTAATCCCTGATGCCATAATTATCTCAAAAGCACAGGGTAATGATAAGGATCCGAAGAAGTTAGTGCCATGCTGCTTTTTTTTTTTTTTTTTATTAATGTCATGGCAATTCAATGCACAAAATGGGAGAGTCATCCAAGGTCTTTATCTCTCTAACAGTTGGATCATCCCAATCATGTCAGAGCTTGAGAAAAGGAAAACTTTGTTTCAGCTTGCCACTTGACAGGCGTAAGTCCACTTTTCTGGATGCCTTATCTTGCACAAAACTCGTGGCTTCAAAGTGGGTATTAAATTTTAAGTCCTTTAGTTGTGCAATCTGCCCGGCTTCTTCTTGGGTTCTCAAGTTTTATACCACATCACAGACCACCATGACTATTGACCTCTCTCACGTCACCAAAGAATTTGAAAGTTTCATAGCATATGCCATTTATTATCACAATGAATTGAGATTAATTACTTCTTCTCACATTTGAGTCATCTGAGATTTTTTCAATTGCAACTTGAAGGGAAGAAGAGTTCTTGTTCCATATTCTCCATTTCAATCTTGATTACCAGCTCTTCAAATGCTGGCAAATCACCTGCCATTCTATCAGGCAAGTTTTCTGAGAAAGCTGGGGACTATATCAGGTTTAAAGAATCAGATCATACACTTCACTTTCGTGCATAGTAATCTGGGGACTAGTCTCAATCCAAAACTTTCTATACTTTCAGCAAATACCCACAGGCGTCAATGGTATCATTCTATTTCCTAGCCTATTTTCAACAGTTTGGCCTTTCTCTTTGAAAGAACTGGTATCACATCATCAGAGACATTTCTCTCTCGTATTTCGTTTTTTCTGTGGCAAAACTTTCATTATATTAGCTTGTAAGAATATTTTCTCATCCCATAGAAATTTATCTTAAATTTGCATCTTTCAGCTTCAGTCTGCTCTTTCAAGTGTGGAGGTATATAACAAGTGGCACTTGTAGCCTGCAAACACTTATTTCTCGTTTTTTCATATATGCGGAGAGTTACCTTCCTCTATCCCTCTTACCTATTGCTTGCTTTCTTCATTCTATCGTTTTGAGATATAATGGCATGGATAAGACACTCCTTGATGCGAACTGTGCTATTTGCAAACTGGTTATTTTACTCTACATAATGTCCTGCTAATAGGGTACCACGGGATCGCATCTTTGAAAGTTAATTCCTATACCTTGGTGGGATGATTTTTGCTAGAGGAGATGTATTCTGCCGATACAGGGTGAAAACACCTTATGGATGGCGTCTAATCATATTACGTAAAAGGGTATGCTGAGTTTTACTCTTCTGAAACTATATATGCTATTATTGACGTTTAGGTGCAAGTATGAATATTGATACATTATACAATGTATATCTGTAGGTAGTCATAAATATTCTTGTGGTATAAAATATCATAATTAAGCACCTTTTTTTCTTCTGGTTCTCTCTTACTGCAAATATTTAGTTCAATGCATGTTTTTCTTTTATATCAATAACTGATAATACTACCTTTTATCTCCATGCATGGATATGGAGATATGCTTGCATTCATTGGCTTTTACTGTGGTATGTTGTTGACAGGAAAAACAAAAGTATAAGTCCCCTGTGGTAGTAAGAGTGTTATTACCAGAATTATCCTTTATGGTGGGAAATAGAATTCTCTACCTGTATTTTGTATGTTTTAAGATGCAATGATTAGAAATAGGGGAGTGGAGGACAGACAGTCCCTTTCTTCTGCATTTATTCGCCTTGCGACAAAACGTTATAGATGTAAATATATGCTGGGTATAATACTCACAAATGTCCTTCTGGAAGAGGCCTATGCCTGTGACTCTAGCTCAACAGCCTCATCACTACTATGACGGGCGGGTGCATGTGGTGGTTATGTATATCCTGTACTTGAATTTCTGCTCTTGACCCCTCCACACTTTATCCAAGCAAGATTCAAATTTTTCTGCTGTTTCTCTTGCCTTCCTTGTTTCGTTCAATTGTGCATCCTGTAGGTCCATTGAAATATGTCTTCAAGTAGAGGGAAAATATGTACTACATTTTTTATTTACCTTTTTATCCTTCATACTATAAACCTGACATATACAGTAACAGGGAGTTGTAAGTTCATTTACTAATATTAAGAGTACTAGTGTAGTTATATGGTTATTTTTGTATATTAAGGTTATTTCTATAAGTCACATAGGTCAGACCTTTCCCTGAAATAAACAAAAATTAAAGAACTCTAGATCTAGATTTTGATATACTGCAAAAGGCTGATGTAATAAAAATATTAAAATGTGATAATAGTATGTATTGTAACATGAAAGCCATTATGTGATTAGTTAGTCCTGTTTGTTTTTAATCTAGGATATTTTTGTAGATAAATGTACATTATTGAGAAAATGTGCTTTGGTATCAGGAGGATAATTGAGCTGTAATACATAGTAATCATTTGAGAGATTTGATAAATTGTTTCTTTTCCTGTGTTGTAGGTGTTGTACCAACGTGAAGTTGCCAGCCGAAATAATAAAAGTCGTAATGGAGAGCTGGACCCAGAAGTGACACTGCAGTTTCTGAAGTCTGCTATATATTATTTCTTAACTGATAAAGATAACTCCAAGGGTCACCTTCGTGCAATTGAGAGTATACTAGGTTACACAGAAATGGAAAGACATAATATTGATAAAGTAGTGAAGTGAGAAGCACCACTTACACTGAAAGTTCTTGAATTAACTATAGCTAGTTATATATGATTCTATTTAATTATTTCGGGATACCCTTATTGGGAGCACTTGAACTGTAGGTCAAGTTCACCTGGTATAGTCTTGTACACTGTGATATAGATATTTACAGTATATAGATGTTTACAGTACAGTATATTGTTCTATATGTTGTTCTTGTTTATAGTATTGGGTTATTACTGACTGTGACAGATAAACCATTTTCTTACCTGTAGTTTTTATTTTTATTTTGATAAAAATTGGTTAATTTCAAAGAGACCCAAACTCTCCAAGCTTGAATCATTTACTGTCTTTGGAATTGTATACGAATTTTGAACTGTCTCTTACCAAGGATATATTGGTATTTTAAGTTATATAAATGTAAACTATCTTCAAATTACTATGTGCTAACAGTGATAAAATAATATGTACGAAAATGAAGCAACATCCCCATATTATAAATATATAATTTATTTGCAAATCCAACTATAATTACAAAATACTAGAACACCGACTCAGATAGTGAGTGCTAACATGAAAAATTTATTTTTTTTACAAAATTTCATAGCACAATACAGTAATATTTGTTGAATTTACTGTAGGAATGATTAGAAGGGTAAGAACCACGAATTAATGTCACTGTGATATTAATAGTACCTATGCACTTTGAGGGCCACTCGGATCTTTTTCATTCAGGTGTTGAATGGTTAAGTAGTTAGAAAAAAAATTATATTTCTTTTGTTAATACGATTCAATAAGTTAAATTGCAATTGTGGTTGGTAGTTTTATTTTACCACTAGTAATAATCTTCATAAATCTTGTTGTTCATTTTCCTATACATTTACGAATAATATTAGCCAGCTTAAAGTGTGTATAAGAAGGTTTCATTGTATGCACACTGTATAATAAGAGTGCAATACTGTGTTTACCATAATTGAACGATTCTTGGAAGTCATATCACATGATCATCCATCTTGAGATAAGAATCACGTCTGCCATTAAAACAGTTGCTCTTTTCCATATTCCCTCTTTCACAACTTAATTTTGACATACCGATTTCTGAAAGTTTTGTTTAAAATTTAAATGAGATTGTATTCTTAGAAAAGATTTCGGTAACTAATTAATGCCATCGAATTACATAATAATTATTTAGTAACAACCATCTGCAAGACAGCTAATGGTAGTGCCTTGTTCATTTGTAGCTGTCTACAATATTATGGGTTTGCATTAAATTATTGTTGCCATTATTGATTACATGTTATTTAAATTGTGTCATTCTTTTAGTTAATTACCATTACTTCTGTACTCCAATGAATATTTAATTATTCCTCACCAGAAATCTTAAAGTAGTTTTTATTTTGACCTTAATTTATTTAGTTAAGCTGTGTATATTTCTTTAAAATACATTTACCTGTATTTTTTTTCTCTGTAGGTGCGTGTTTCTCTTATAACTGTTTCTTAATATTCAAATATTTAAATCTGTTCCTAAAATGTACTTGCTAATAATTTGCTTGTCAACTGTCCACGGAAATTATTATGTACAGTACTTGCATCTAAAGTAAAAAATATATATGATAATTTTTTAAATTGATATTTGCCTCTCTAAATACACTCACTTAAACATGAACTTATCTTTATTTCATCTTTAGATAAATAATCATTCAAAATTTACCTTTTAACAGTTATACATATACATCATCTTCCTGGCCTCTTTATTTTCTAACCGCACCTTTCCTCTTGATTCTTTTACAAAGGTTTGTTTAATAATTGATGATGTCATAGCTTGCTGGGATGGGTTTGGGTGTTTTACTTTGCAGCAATGTGGGGCTGCCAAATCAGCTCAGGAGTGGCTATGAATTATCCTTCTTTTCGGCTTATATAAACTCGGCATCCCATAGCAGTGTGGTGTGCACTTATAAAGGATATGTCATTATTATTTTCAAAGTCTAATACTTGCTTCAGAAAAAATATGAAAGTTTTCAGTGAAACGTTTACGTTCCAATATATTTCCACAATCAAAACTGCAGTCATAGTAATCACGTGAAAAACTTGTAATCTTAAGCTGGGTAAATTTTTGCAACCTTGATGAACTTGACCAGTCTAAGGAAAAATATTTACCAAACTGTAACCAGAGCTTTAGAATACACTATATGTTCCTTTGTATACATATTATATATAGCTTCCATATTATGTAGCCATTTTGTGCTTTACAATGTTCTTGTTCACTTAAGTAAAAATCTATGTATTGAGTAAATAAGTTAGCATATTAATTGTGCAAGCCAGTTTTAAAATGGTAGTGCGACAATATGCATTAAGACCGATAACCTCTTGTGAACATACACATTAGCACTTTAGTTTTTTCAGATTTAATTTGTTCATTGAGATATTCAGCTTGTTACTCCATGTTGCATCATTGTTAGAAGTCCATATAGAAATGTTGGCATAATATCAAAAGTTCTCTCATGTATATTATACTTGATAATTGTCATTGAAACAGGATTTTTGTTACACATTTCGTTTATAAAAGTTTATATGTATATTACAAGCTAACCAAGAATCATAAGGTACAACAAGTGATGACCATTTTCGGAGGCCTAAATTTGCTATGTACTGCTTTAGTGCGCATTCCTAAATTATACACCATCTCTAAAAAATAGAGAACAAAATCATCAAGGCTTTTACTCTAAACATTTTAAAACTCAAGATAGCTAATATTGAGAAATTCCAATTTTGTGGACATCAAGAAAACAACCCTCTCTTCTACATCCTAACAAGGAGCAAATATGAGCATTCTAACGCTATAAAATAAAATATGCTAACCAACTAGATGGGATGGTCATCTAGCTAGATGAATTTAGGAGCCCCATTGAGGACAGGAAATTGAACAGTCATGACAAAATAAGCATATAAATTACTGACTCATATGATTATGCAATGATGTGAAGTTTCAGTATTTAGATTATCAAGAGTCAGCCATTTCATCTTCCATCCAAACTCTGAAAACTCCACCACGTAAGCCAAATCTCCGTCTCTGAAAAAAGTTTTTAATCAGTCTTACTGATCCTCTTAAAAAGTACTCACCTCTTTGTTAAGTATACTGTGCAATACATTTATTGTTAGAGAGAGTATGAGTAAATAATAGCCAAAGATCTTTTGGCATAAAACATTCTTGGACATAAACGTTTATCGAGTAGTACCTATGCTGTAAGAATACTGCATATTGAGGCTAAGATCAAGCAAGTAACGTTTGAAGGTTACTTCCAAATGAACAGTTGCTACTTCTCATGTTAGCTATTACTATAGGTCTCTGTAACATGAAATTAATTTACAGTGTTAGTAATGTTTCCTCTGTTGCTGCCATGAAGCAAAGTAGAGAAACAATGAAACTAAATCTCATGAGGGGGATTCCTCGCATGAGATTGTTTCATTATTTAGTTTCTTGGCTCATGGTTGTATTAATTTTTATTATGGCTATTTAGAACCTTGGCATTTTATTGTATCCTCACTTTCATTTTGATATGTGTAAATTTGCTAATTTCTGTGACAAAAGTTTTCTTAGTTTCTCTAATAATTAGAGGAGTATCGTCCACCATAACTATGAAATATGAAGTCAGTTTAAGGGCAATGTAAGAGATTGAACAGTTTGGAAACTGATGTGCTATATTACAATTGCATATTGAAAGGCCACAATCATCCTTCTAAGGACAGTAAGTATCTTTGTGTGAAACTTCATTCTTGATATGCAATAGCCAGCATTATATTGCTGAAATGTTGCTCTCTTCCTTCCAGAACTATTTAGTGTACTAACTAAATCCTGCAGTAAGTTGCAGGCAGGCAAAATATATGACAGCTTCAGGGAAAACCACAATTTACCAAGGTCTTCTTGAAAGGAATAACGTTTCAATTAACATTATTGGTCATCCCTACTCTCAACATTTCTTGAAACTTTTGGTTTTGTGCTTAAATTCTCTCATTAAGAATAAATAATTAAAATAACCATATTCTTATAAGATTAAAACTAGCACCCTTTTAGTGTACTTCAGCTCTTTCTTTTCTTGATAATTGTAACTCCTCTTGTACTCTAGACATATAGCAACACTCAAAGTGAGTAAGAATTGGAAAAATACTCTCCATTGGGCCTACCATATGGGAAAAAAAGGCTAGAAATAACATACTGTATCTCTAAAGTTCCATAACTGTCTAACTTACCTCTCTCCTTGTTCTATGAGCTTCTTGTTCTCGTACTATATTTCTCATGGCCTGAACTTGTGCCATCAGTGTTCTGTTTCTCTGCTGAAGAGATTCTACTCTTGCTAATTCTCGTTGTCTGCAAAGTTAACACAAACAGTTAGTGATTAAGAAACTATATATCATATCGTTTAATCATCTATTTGAAGGTGGAATTTTGAACCACTTAATATCGGTATGCAAGTCTGGAATATGAGATATGAGATAACTCTTTACCCGCAAACTTAAGAAGTTGCCAAACATTACCCTCACTTAAATCTCATCTTTTAAATCACCTACTTAATAAGTGATTTTAGTCTCATTATTATCCTCCCATTGGGTAAACGAAGTGTATGTATGCATATTTTAATGTGTAAATTTTTTGATTTTGTGCTTTGCAAATTTCATTAGTTTTATT
>JAXCGZ010005356.1:0-11444 GCA_037179515.1 Halocaridina rubra
TTTCTTACGAAGCTTCAAACTATGACCTCTAGTTCTAGAGCCAGCCATATCAAAATATCGATCCCTATCCACTCTATCATAACCATGAAGGAATTTAAAGACTGTCACCATATCCCCCCTCACTCTTCTAGCTTCGAGTGATGGTAAGTCTAATTCCCTCAGCCTCTCATCATAACTGAGATTGCGTATTTCTGGCACCAGTTTCGTGGCATGTCTTTGAACTTTTTCAAGCTTAGCAATGTGCTTTTTCAAGTGCGGATTCCAAAAGGGGGCTGCATATTCGAGTTTTGGCCTCACACAGGTTACATAAATATTTCTGAACATTTCCTTGTCCATGTGCCTGAAGGCTACCCTTACATTTGATAAGAATGCATATGCTGCCCTTACTATGCCATTTATATGTATTTCTGGAGATAAATCTGCCAGTATGTTTACTCCTAGATGTGTGTGTGTGTGTGTGTGTGATTACCTAATTGTGTTTACGGGAAAGAGCCCAAAGCTCGTATCTTCCCGTCTCCTGATCGGTTCCATTTTAGACTTAGTGATACTTATCATACCTGTCCTTAAAACTATGGATTGAGATAGCATTAACTACCTCCTTGCTTAGCGAATTCCAGTTATCAACTACTCTTACACTGAAAAAGTATTTCCTTACATCCTGCAAAGAAGTTTTCTTACGAAGCTTCAAACTATGACCTCTAGTTCTAGAGCCAGCCGTATCAAAATATCGATCCCTATCCACTCTATCATAACCATGAAGGAATTTAAAGACTGTCACCATATCCCCCCCTCACTCTTCTAGCTTCGAGTGATGGTAAGTCTAATTCCCTCAGCCTCTCATCATAACCGAGATTGCGTATTTCTGGCACCAGTTTCGTGGCATGTCTTTGAACTTTTTCAAGCTTAGCTATGTGCTTTTTCAAGTGCGGATTCCAAAAGGGGGCTGCATATTCGAGTTTTGGCCTCACATAGGTTACATAAATATTTCTGAACATTTCCTTGTCCATGTGCCTGAAGGCTACCCTTACATTTGATAAGAATGCATATGCTGCCCTTACTATGCCATTTATATGTATTTCTGGAGACAAATCTGCCAATATGTTTACTCCTAGATCTCTCTCATTTTCTGTCTCTTGAAGTTGTACTCCAGCCACCGAGTAGTCAAGCTTGGGCCTTTTTGCACTTGTACCCATTCTCATTACCTTACATTTTGAAGTATTGAATTTCATTAGCCACTTTTCTGACCACCCATGCAGATTATTTAGATCCTCCTGAAGTTCTCTACCATTGTTCTCGTTTTTTACTTTCTTCACAATCTTTGCATCATCTGCAAACATATTCATGAATGAATTTACAGACTCTGGTAGGTCATTTACATATACAAGGAACAAAAGTGGCCCTAAAACTGAACCCTGTGGAACTCCACTACTAACTCTTCTCCATTCAGACACTGAGTGTCTTACTCTAACCCTCTGTTCCCTTCCTTCTAAGTAAGTTTCTATCCATTCCAATACATTTCCACCTATTCTAGCCATTGATTGCAGCTTCCTAATAAGTCTCCCCTGTGGAACAGTGTCAAACGTTTTCTGGAAGTCTAGGAATATGCAATCTGACCAGCCCTCTCTTTCCTGTAAGATTTGGCTTACCTCATCATAAAATTCTAATAAGTTTGTTACTGTTGATCTACCTTCTCTGAAGCCATGTTGCCTCACTGACAAAAAGTTGAAGGATTCCAAGTGAAGAGAGATATGTTTCCTTAGTAGTTTCTCCATAACTTTGCAAACTATGCTGGTCAAGGAAACTGGTCTCTAGTTCAGAGCCGTATCCCTCCTTCCCTTTTTGAAGATAGGTATCACATTTGCTTGTTTCCAGCATCTTGGAATCTCCCCCGACTCCAGTGACTCCTTAAATATGATACTTAGTGATTACCTAATTGTGATTACCTAATTGTGTTTACGGGAAAGAGCCCAAAGCTCGTATCTTCCCGTCTCCTGATCTGTTCCATTTTTAGACTTAGTGATACTTATCATACCTGTCCTTAAAACTATGGATTGAGATAGCATTAACTACCTCCTCGCTTAGCGAATTCCAATTATCAACTACTCTTACACTGAAAAAGTATTTCCTTACATCCTGCAAACAAGTTTTCTTACGAAGCTTCAAACTATGACCTCTAGTTCTAGAGCCAGCCATATCGAAATATCGATCCCTATCCACTCTATCATAACCATGAAGGAATTTAAAGACTGTCACCATATCCCCCCTTACTCTTCTAGCTTCGAGTGATGGCAAGTCTAATTCCCTCAGCCTCTCATCATAACCGAGATTGCGTATTTCTGGCACCAGTTTCGTGGCATGTCTTTGAACTTTTTCAAGCTTAGCTATGTGCTTTTTCAAGTGCGGATTCCAAAAGGGGGCTGCATATTCGAGTTTTGGCCTCACATAGGTTACATAAATATTTCTGAACATTTCCTTGTCCATGTGCCTGAAGGCTACCCTTACGTTTGATAAGAATGCATATGCTGCCCTTACTACGCCATTTATATGTATTTCTGGAGACAAATCTGCCAGTATGTTTACTCCTAGATCTCTCTCATTTTCTGTCTCTTGAAGTTGTACTCCAGCCACCGAGTAGTCAAGCTTGGGCCTTCTTGCACTTGTACCCATTCTCATTACCTTACATTTTGAGGTATTGAATTTCATTAGCCACTTTTCTGACCACTCATGCAGATTATTTAGATCCTCCTGAAGTTCTCTACCATTGTTCTCGTTTTTTACTTTCTTCACAATCTTTGCATCATCTGCAAACATATTCATGAATGAATTTACAGACTCTGGTAGGTCATTTACATATACAAGGAACAAAAGTGGCCCTAAAACTGAACCCTGTGGAACTCCACTACTAACTCTTCTCCATTCAGACACTGAGTGTCTTACTCTAACCCTCTGTTCCCTTCCTTCTAAGTAAGTTTTTATCCATTCCAAGACATTTCCACCTATTCTAGCCATTGATTGCAGCTTCCTAATAAGTCTCCCATGTGGAACAGTGTCAAACGCTTTCTGGAAGTCTAGGAATATGCAATCTGCCCAGCCCTCTCTTTCCTGTAAGATTTGGCTTACCTCATCATAAAATTCTAATAAGTTTGTTACTGTTGATCTTCCTTCTCTGAAGCCATGTTGCCTCACTGACAAAAAGTTGAAGGATTCCAAGTGAAGAGAGATATGTTTCCTTAGTAGTTTCTCCATAAGTTTGCAAACTATGCTGGTCAAGGAAACTGGTCTATAGTTCAGAGCCGTATCCCTCCTTCCCTTTTTGAAGATAGGTATCACATTTGCTTGTTTCCAGCATCTTGGAATCTCCCCCGACTCCAGTGACTCCTTAAATATGATACTTAGTGCCACTGATATTGTGTTTGCGCATTTTTTAAGCACATGAGGGGATATGTCATCAGGACCTGTAGCTTTATGAACATCTAAATCCATCAGCGCTTTGCATACCTCTGTGGCTGTAAGGTTGATGTTCTCTAATACCGGCCCTTGAGCTTCTATCACTGCAATCTGAGGGGGTGGGGTATTTTCTACTGTAAATACTGACTGAAACTCCTTGTTCAATTCTTTGCAGATCTCTTCGTCCGTCTCAGTGATGCTTCCATCCGCTCTCTTTAGCCTTAAAAGCTGTACTTTTACCTTCAGTTTTCCTCTGATAAAGCTGTGGAAAAGCTTGGGATTTTCTTTAGCCTTCCTGGTGATGTCCCTCTCATAATCTCTCTCTGCCTCTCTCCTTTTACTTAGGTAGTCATTTCTTGCTCTTTTGTAGGTTTGCCAGGCATTTATGTTTTTTCTCCTCCTATACCTTTTCCAGCATTTGTCTCTTCACTCCTTAGCTCTTTTACACCCATTATCGAACCATTTCTCTCTGGCATGAATTACACCTACTTTGGTGACAGGTATGCAGCAATCTACTATCTTCCCATATTTCTCACAAAAGATGTCATACATTTCTTGTACAGATTTGTTGTAAAATAAGGTTCTCCAGTTAATAACTGCAAAAAGCTCATTCATTTTGATGTAATCTCCTTTCGGATAGTTCCTCCTTATGTCCTCAGTGCCTCTACTCTCAGGAAGAATATGTTCAATGATATACTCCATCAACAACACACAGTGGTCACTCTTTCCAATTGGTGGTTCATACTTAATATTTTCAATATCCAGCAAATTATCTGTGATCACTAAATCAAGTAGTGATGGCTCATCCCCACCCCTGGCCCTTGTTGGTTCCATTACATGTTGGTGTAGGAAATTCACTTGTACGCAATCTAGGAATCTTGCCCCGAATGAGTCCTCACCACTGTGTGGGTCAAGATTTATCCAATCTATCTCTTTATGATTAAAGTCTCCCATAATCAAAATCCTACATTTTTTTTCCCGTGCCATGTTAACAACTGAGTTTATGACTTCAATAGTACCTATATGACTTTCCTCATAAACTTCAAGCCAGTTTGGTTCCTTGGTGGGTTGTATACAACAGTTATTATAATGCTCTCTGACCCAGTATTTATGTGTGATTACCTAATTGTGATTACCTAATTGTGTTTACGGGAAAGAGCCCAAACCTCGTATCTTCCCGTCTCCTCATCGGTTCCATTTTATACTTAGTGATACTTATCATACCTGTCCTTAAAACTATGGATTGAGATAGCATTAAATACCTCCTCGCTTAGCCAATTCCAATTATCAACTACTCTTACACTGAAAAAGTATTTCCTTACATCCTGCAAAGAAGTTTTCTTACGAAGCTTCATACTATGAACTCTAGTTCTAGAGCCAGCCATATCAAAATATCGATCCCTATCCTCTCTATCATAACCATGAAGGAATTTAAAGACTGTCACCATATCCCCCCTCACTCTTCTAGCTTCGAGTGATGGTAAGTCTAATTCCGTGTGTGTGTGATTACCTAATTGTGATTACCTAATTGTGTTTACGGGAAAGAACACAAAGCTCGTATCTCCCCGTCTCCTGATCGGTTCCATTTTATACTTAGTGATACTAATCATACCTGTCCTTAAAACTATGGATTGAGATAGCATTAACTACCTCCTCGCTTAGTCAATTCCAATTATCAACTACTCTTACATTGAAAAAGTATTTCCTTACATCCTGCAAACAAGTTTTCTTACGAAGCTTCAAACTATGACCTCTAGTTCTAGAGCCAGCCATATCAAAATATCGATCCCTATCCACTCTATCATAACAATGAAGGAATTTAAAGACTGTCACCATATCCCCCCTCACTTTTCTAGCTTCGAGTGATGGTAAGTCTAATTCCCTCAGTCTCTCATCATAACTGAGATTGCGTATTTCTGGCACCAGTTTCGTGGCATGTCTTTGAACTTTTTCAAGCTTAGCTATGTGCTTTTTCAAGTGCGGATTCCAAAAGGGGGCTGCATATTCGAGTTTTGGCCTCACATAGGTTACATAAATATTTCTGAACATTTCCTTGTCCATGTGCCTGAAGGCTACCCTTACATTTGATAAGAATGCATATGCTGCCCTTACTATGCCATTTATATGTATTTCTGGAGACAAATCTGCCAGTATGTTTACTCCTAGATCTCTCTCATTTTCTGTCTCTTGAAGTTGTACTCCAGCCACCGAGTAGTCAAGCTTGGGCCTTCTTGCACTTGTACCCATTCTCATTACCTTACATTTTGAAGTATTGAATTTCATTAGCCACTTTTCTGACCACTCATGCAGATTATTTAGATCCTCCTGAAGTTCTCTACCATTGTTCTCGTTTTTTACTTTCTTCACAATCTTTGCATCATCTGCAAACATATTCATGAATGAATTTACAGACTCTGGTAGGTCATTTACATATACAAGGAACAAAAGTGGCCCTAAAACTGAACCCTGTGGAACTCCACTACTAACTCTTCTCCATTCAGACACTGAGTGTCTTACTCTAACCCTCTGTTCCCTTCCTTCTAAGTAACTTTTTATCCATTCCAAAACATTTCCACCTATTCTAGCCATTGATTGCAGCTTCCTAATAAGTCTCCCATGTGGAACAGTGTCAAAAGCTTTCTGGAAGTCTAGGAATATGCAATCTGCCCAGCCCTCTCTTTCCTGTAAGATTTGGCTTACCTCATCATAAAATTCTAATAAGTTTGTTACTGTTGATCTACCTTCTCTGAAGCCATGTTGCCTCACTGACAAAAAGTTGAAGGATTCCAAGTGAAGAGAGATATGTTTCCTTAGTAGTTTCTCCATAACTTTGCAAACTATGCTGGTCAAGGAAACTGGTCTATAGTTCAGAGCCGTATCCCTCCCTCCCTTTTTGAAGATAGGTATCACATTTGCTTGTTTCCAGCATCTTGGAATCTCCCCCGACTCAAGTGACTCCTTAAATATGATACTTAGTGCCACTGATATTGTGTTTGCGCATCTTTTAAGCACATTAGGGGATATGTGTGTGTGTGTGATTACCTAATTGTGATTACCTAATTGTGTTTACGGGAAAGAGCCCAAAGCTCGTATCTTCCCGTCTCCTGATCGGTTCCATTTTATACTTAGTGATACTTATCATACCTGTCCTTAAAACTATGGATTGAGATAGCATTAACTACCTCCTCGCTTAGCCAATTCCAATTATCAACTACTCTTACACTGAAAAAGTATTTCCTTACATCCTGCGAAGAAGTTTTCTTACGAAGCTTCAAACTATGACCTCTAGTTCTAGAGCCAGCCATATCGAAATATAGATCCCTATCCACTCTATCATAACCATGAAGGAATTTAAAGACTGTCACCATATCCCCCCTCACTCTTCTAGCTTCGAGTGATGGTAAGTCTAATTCCCTCAGCCTCTCATCATAACTGAGATTGCGTATTTCTGGCACCAGTTTCGTGGCATGTCTTTGAACTTTTTCAAGCTTAGCTATGTGCTTTTTCAAGTGCGGATTCCAAAAGGGGGCTGCATATTCCAGTTTTGGCCTCACATAGGTTACATAAATATTTCTGAACATTTCCTTGTCCATGTGCCTGAAGGCTACCCTTATATTTGATAAGAATGCTTATGCTGCGTTTACTATGCCATTTATATGTATTTCTGGAGACAAATCTGCCAGTATGTTTACTCCTAGATCTCTCTCATTTTCTGTCTCTTGAAGTTGTACTCCAGCCACCGAGTAGTCAAGCTTGGGCCTTCTTGCACTTGTACCCATTCTCATTACCTTACATTTTGAAGTATTGAATTTCATTAGCCACTTTTCTGACCACCCATGCAGATTATTTAGATCCTCCTGAAGTTCTCTACCATTGTTCTCGTTTTTTACTTTCTTCACAATCTTTGCATCATCTGCAAACATATTCATGAATGAATTTACAGACTCTGGTAGGTCATTTACATATACACGGAACAAAAGTGGCCCTAAAACTGAACCCTGTGGAACTCCACTACTAACTCTTCTCCATTCAGACACTGAGTGTCTTACTCTAACTCTCTGTTCCCTTCCTTCTAAGTAAGTTTTTATCCATTCCAAAACATTTCCAACTATTCTAGCCATTGATTGCAGCTTCCTAATAAGTCTCCCATGTGGAACAGTGTCAAACGCTCTCTGGAAGTCTAGGAATATGCAATCTGCCCAGCCCTCTCTTTCCTGTAAGATTTGGCTTACCTCATCATAAAATTCTAATAAGTTTGTTACTGTTGATCTACCTTCTCTGAGGCCATGTTGCCTCACTGACAAAAAAGTTGAAGGATTCCAAGTGAAGAGAGATATGTTTCCTTAGTAGTTTCTCCATAACTTTGCAAACTATGCTAGTCAAGGAAACAGGTCTATAGTTCAGAGCCGTATCCCTCCTTCCCTTTTTGAAGATAGGTATCACATTTGCTTGTTTCCAGCATCTTGGAATCTCCCCCGACTCCAGTGACTCCTTAAATATGATACTTAGTGCCACTGATATTGTGTTTGCGCATTTTTTAAGCACATGAGGGGATATGTCATCGGGACCTGTAGCTTTATGAACATCTAAATCCATCAGCGCTTTGCATACCTCTGTGGCTGTAAGGTTGATGTTCTCTAATACCGGCCCTTGAGCTTCTATCACTGCAATCTGAGGGGGTGGGGTATTTTCTACTGTAAATACTGACTGAAACTCCTTGTTCAATTCTTTGCAGATTTCTTCGTCCGTCTCAGTGATGTTTCCATCCGCTCTCTTTAGCCTTAAAGCCTGTTGTTTTACCTTCAGTTTTCCTCTGATAAAGCTGTGGAAAAGCTTGGGATTTTCCTTAGCCTTCCTGGTGATGTCCCTCTCATAGTCTCTCTCTGCCTCTCTCCTTTTACTTAGGTAGTCATTTCTTGCTCTTTTGTAGGTTTGCCAGGCATTTATGTTTTTTCTCCTCCTATACCTTTTCCAGCATTTGTCTCTCCACTCCTTAGCTCTTTTACACCCATTATCGAACCATTTCTCTCTGGCATGAATTACACCTACTTTGGTGACAGGTATGCAGCAATCTACTATCTTCCCATATTTCTCACAAAAGATGTCATACATTTCTTGTACAGATTTGTTGTAAAATAAGGTTCTCCAGTCAATAACTGCAAAAAGCTCATTCATTTTGATGTAATCTCCTTTCGGATAGTTCCTCCTCATGTCCTCAGTGCCTCTACTCTCAGGAAGAATATGTTCAATGATATACTCCATCAACAACACACAGTGGTCACTCTTTCCAATTGGTGGTTCATACTCAATTTTTTCAATATCCAGCAAATTATCTGTGAACACTAGATCAAGTAGTGATGGCTCATCCCCACCCCTGGCCCTTGTTGGTTCCATTACATGTTGGTGTAGGAAATTCCCTTGTACGCAATCTAGGAATCTTGCCCCGAATGAGTCCTCACCACTGTGTGGGTCAAGATTTATCCAATCTATCTCTTTATGATTAAAGTCTCCCATAATCAAAATCCTACATTTTTTTTCCCGTGCCATGTTAACAACTGAGTTTATGACTTCAATAGTACCTATATGACTTTCCTCATAAACTTCAAGCCTATTTTGGTTCCTTGGTGGGTTGTATACAACAGTTATTATAATGCTCTCTGACCCAGTATTTATGCGAGCAACAAGAAATTCCTTGAACTCACTTTCTATAGCCAAGTTTATTTCTTCGACTTGAATCCTTTCACTTATGAGCAGTGCTATCCCTCCACCAGTCCTCTCAGATCTTTCAACCCTTAGTATTCTGAAACCCTTAGGAAAAACTGTGACTCTGTTTATGTCCTCACTCAACTTAGTCTCTGTAATTGCTACTATATCTGCCTTACTGTTGTGAATCCTATCTTTTAATTCTACTGCCTTACCAGCTAATCCATCAGCATTTGTGTATAACAATCTTAATGAGGCCCCATCCCCTGATCTTCTGTCATTATCTTCTTTATCTCCCCTTTGTCTGGAAGAACTCTGTAATGAAAATTTTTCTTCTCTTCTTCATTTCTTTCATCATTTAACCTTCTTGCCTCTTGCAACAAGTTTTTGATCTTTCCCATCTCTTCCTGTGTTCTGTATTGTCTAATGAACACTTCTTTGAATTCTTGAAGGTCTTTTAGACTTTTTTTTCTCAACACTATTTCTCTACATGTTTCCCCTCTCTCAAAGGTTACTTTTGTTGGTCTCGGCTTTCCTTCCCTCGAATATTTACCTAGTTGGTGTATGTTTACAATATCCTCGGGACCACATACTACTCCAAGCTTTCTTATCAGGTCTACAACCCTAGCTTTATTTTCTTCAAGTCTCCCCTGCCATGTTGGTTCCTGGGACTCGCTTATGGCTGAGATTACCACTGTCTTCTCCTTATCAAGTGCCTGTCTGATGAGTAGGTTTGCCCTTTCCATCACAACGTCTTTCATTTTTTCGATTACTGTCTCTTTATAGTCAACTGTTTGTATGTTTTCCAGTGCCACCACCTTTACAGCCTCTTTTACTGCCACATTCCCCTTTAGTGCATCAGCAAAGGAAGTTTTCATGGCATCATTTTCCATATTCAGCTCCTGGAACTCTTTTCTGAACTGCTCAATGTTTTCCTTAATCTGGACATTCCAAGCAGCAATCTCGTCTCTCTCAGAAGAGAGCAGTGAACTAACATCTAATTCCTTTAGGTTGTCATTCAGCTGTTTGTTTTTATCTTCTTGTTTAGAAAGTCTAGATTCTAGTTGACTCTTTTCCCCTTCCAGCTTTTTTATTCTTTTTTCTAGTTCCTTTCTCTCCTGCCCTTGTGCTGTGTGTGTGTGTGTGTGATTACCTAATTGTGATTACCTAATTGTGTTTACGGGAAAGAGCCCAAAGCTCGTATCTTCCCGTCTCCTCATAGGTTCCATTTTAGACTTAGTGATACTTATCATACCTGTCCTTAAAACTATGGATTGAGATAGCATTAACTACCTCCTCGCTTAGCGAATTCCAATTATCAACTACTCTTACACTGAAAAAGTATTTCCTTACATCCTGCAAAGAAGCTTTCTTACGAAGCTTCAAACTATGACCTCTAGTTCTAGAGCCAGCCATATCGAAATATCGATCCCTATCCACTCTATCATAACCATGAAGGAATTTAAAGACTGTCACCATATCCCCCCTTACTCTTCTAGCTTCGAGTGATGGTAAGTCTAATTCCCTCAGCCTCTCATCATAACTGAGATTGCGTATTTCTGGCACCAGTTTCGTGGCATGCCTTTGAACATTTTCAAGCTTAGCTATGTGCTTTTTCAAGTGCGGATTCCAAAAGGGGGCTGCATATTCGAGTTTTGGCCTCACATAGGTTACATAAATATTTCTGAACATTTCCTTGTCCATGTGCCTGAAGGCTACCCTTACATTTGATAAGAATGCATATGCTGCCCTTACTATGCCATTTATATGTATTTCTGGAGACAAATCTGCCAGGATGTTTACTCCTAGATCTCTCTCATTTTCTGTCTCTTGAAGTTGTACTCCCGCCACCGAGTAGTCAAGCTTGGGCCTTCTTGCACTGTGTGTGTGATTACCTAATTGTGATTACCTAATTGTGTTTACGGGAAAGAGTCCAAAGCTCGTATCTTCCCGTCTCCTGATCGGTTCCATTTTAGACTTAGTGATACTTATCGTACCTGTCCTTAAAACTATGGATTGAGATAGCATTAACTACCTCCTCGCTTAGCGAATTCCAATTATCAACTACTCTTACACTGAAAAAGTATTTCCTTACATCCTGCAAAGAAGTTTTCTTACGAAGCTTCAAACTATGACCTCTAGTTCTAGAGCCAGCCATATCGAAATATCGATCCCTATCCACTCTATCATAACCATGAAGGAATTTAAAGACTGTCACCATATCCCCCCTTACTCTTCTAGCTTCGAGTGATGGCAAGTCTAATTCCCTCAGCCTCTCATCATAACCGAGATTG
>JAXCGZ010005357.1:0-11415 GCA_037179515.1 Halocaridina rubra
AGATATGTGGCAGTAAAAGAGGCTGTAAAGGTGGTGGCACTGGAAAACATACAAACAGTTGACTATAAAGAGACAGTAATCGAAAAAATGAAAGACGTTGTGATGGAAAGGGCAAACCCACTCATCAGACAGGCACTTGATAAGGAGAAGACAGTGGTAATCTCAGGCATAAGTGAATCCCAGGAGCCAACATGGCAGGGGAGACTTGAAGAAAATAAAGCTAGCGTTGTAGACCTGATAAGAAAGCTTGGAGTAGTATGTGGTCCTGAGGATATTGTAAACATACACCAACTAGGTAAATATTCGAGGGAAGGAAAGCCGAGACCAACAAAAGTAACCTTTGAGAGAGGGGAAACATGTAGGGAAATATTGTTGAGAAAAAAAAGTCTAAAAGACCTTCAAGAATGCAAAGAAGTGTTCATTAGACGATACAGAACACAGGAAGAGATGGGAAAGATAAAAAACTTGTTGCAAGAGGCAAGAAGGTTAAATGATGAAAGAAATGAAGAAGAGAAGAAAAATTTTCGTTACAGAATACTTCCAGACAAAGGGGAGATAAAGAAGATAATGACAGTAGATCAGGGGATGGGGCCTCATTAAGATTGTTATACACAAATGCTGATGGATTAGCTGGTAAGGCAGTAGAATTAAAAGATAGGATTCACAACAGTAAGGCAGATATAGTAGCAATTACAGAGACTAAGTTGAGTGAGGACATAAACAGTGTCACAGTTTTTCCTAAGGGCTTCAGAATACTAAGGGTTGAAAGATCTGAGAGGACTGGTGGAGGGATAGCACTGCTCATAACTGAGAGGATTCAAGTTGAAGAAATAAACTTGGCTATAGAAAGTGAGTTCAGGGAATTTCTTGTTGCTCGCATAAATACTGGGTCAGAGAGCATTATAATAACTGTTGTATACAACCCACCAAGGAACCAAAATAGGCTTGAAATTTATGAGAAAAGTCATATAGGTACTATTGAAGTCATAAACTCAGTTGTTAGCATGGCACGGGAGAAAAAATGTAGGATTTTGATTATGGGAGACTTTAATCATAAAGAGATAGATTGGATAAATCTTGACCCACACAGTGGTGAGGACTCATTTGGGGCAAGATTCCTAGATTGCGTACAAGGGAATTTCCTACACCAACATGTAATGGAACCAACAAGAGCCAGGGGTGGGGATGAGCCATCACTACTTGATCTAGTGTTCACAGATAATGTGTTGGATATTGAAAATATTGAGTATGAACCACCAATTGGAAAGAGTGACCACTGTGTGTTGTTGATGGAGTATATCATTGAGGACATTCTTCCTGAGAGTAGAGGCACTGAGGACATGAGGAGGAACTATCCGAAAGGAGATTACATCAAAATGAATGAGCTTTTTGCAGTTATTGACTGGAGAACCTTATTTTACAACAAATCTGTACAAGAAATGTATGACATCTTTTGTGAGAAATATGGGAAGATAGTAGATTGCTGCATACCTGTCACCAAAGTAGGTGTAATTCATTCCAGAGAGAAATGGTTCGATAATGGGTGTAAAAGAGCTAAGGAGTGGAGAGACAAATGCTGGAAAAGGTATAGGAGGAGAAAAAACATAAATGCCTGGCAAACCTACAAAAGAGCAAGAAATGACTACCTAAGTAAAAGGAGAGAGGCAGAGAGAGATTATGAGAGGGACATCACCAGGAAGGCTAAAGAAAATCCCAAGCTTTTCCACAGCTTTATCAGAGGAAAACTGAAGGTAAAAGAACAGGTTTTAAGGCTAAAGAGAGCGGATGGAAGCATCACTGAAACGGACGAAGAGATCTGCAAAGAATTGAACAAGGAGTTTCAGTCAGTATTTACAGTAGAAAATACCCCACCCCCTCAGATTGCAGTGATAGAAGCTCAAGGGCCGGTATTAGAGAACATCAACCTTACAGCCACAGAGGTATGCAAAGCGCTGATGGATTTAGATGTTCATAAAGCTACAGGTCCTGATGACATATCCCCTCATGTGCTTAAAATATGCGCAAACACAATATCAGTGGCACTAAGTATCATATTTAAGGAGTCACTGGAGTCGGGGGAGATTCCAAGATGCTGGAAACAAGCAAATGTGATACCTATCTTCAAAAAGGGAAGGAGGGATACGGCTCTGAACTATAGACCAGTTTCCTTGACCAGCATAGTTTGCAAAGTTATGGAGAAACTACTAAGGAAACATATCTCTCTTTACTTGGAATCCTTCAACTTTTTGTCAGTGAGGCAACATGGCTTCAGAGAAGGAAGATCAACAGTAACAAACTTATTAGAATTTTATGATGAGGTAAGCCAAATCTTACAGGAAAGAGAGGGCTGGGCAGATTGCATATTCCTAGACTTCCAGAAAGCGTTTGACACTGTTCCACATGGGAGACATATTAGGAAGCTGCAATCAATGGCTAGAATAGGTGGAAATGTCTTGGAATGGATAAAAACTTACCTAGAAGGAAGGGAACAGAGGGTTAGAGTAAGACACTCAGTGTCTGAATGGAGAAGAGTTAGTAGTGAAGTTCCACAGGGTTCAGTTTTAGGGCCACTTTTGTTCCTTGTATATGTAAATGACCTACCAGAGTCTGTAAATTCATTCATGAATATGTTTGCAGATGATGCAAAGATTGTGAAGAAAGTAAAAAACGAGAGCAATGGTAGAGAACTTCAGGAGGATCTAAATAATCTGCATGAGTGGTCAGAAAAGTGGCTAATGAAATTCAATACCTCAAAATGTAAGGTAATGAGAATGGGTACAAGTGCAAGAAGGCCCAAGCTTGACTACTCGGTGGCTGGAGTACAACTTCAAGAGACAGAAAATGAGAGAGATCTAGGAGTAAACATACTGGCAGATTTGTCCCCAGAAATACATATAAATGGCGTAGTAAGGGCAGCATATGCATTCTTATCAAATGTAAGGGTAGCCTTCAGGCACATGGACAAGGAAATGTTCAGAAATATTTATGTAACCTATGTGAGGCCAAAACTCGAATATGCAGCCCCCTTTTGGAATCCGCACTTGAAAAAGCACAGAGCTAAGCTTGAAAAAGTTCAAAGACATGCCACGAAACTGGTGCCAGAAATACGCAATCTCGTTTATGATGAGAGGCTGAGGGAAATAGACTTGCCGTCACTCGAAGCTAGAAGAGTAAGGGGGGATATGGTGACAGTCTTTAAATTCCTTCATGGTTATGATAGAGTGGATAGGGATCGATATTTCGATATGGCTGGCTCTAGAACTAGAGGTCATAGTTTGAAGCTTCGTAAGAAAACTTCTTTGCAGGATGTAAGGAAATACTTTTTCAGTGTAAGAGTAGTTGATAATTGGAATTCGCTAAGCGAGGAGGTAGTTAATGCTATCTCAATCCATAGTTTTAAGGACAGGTACGATAAGTATCACTAAGTCTAAAATGGAACCGATGAGGAGACGGGAAGATACGAGCTTTGGGCTCTTTCCCGTAAACACAATTAGGTAATCACACCAACATGTAATGGAACCAACAAGGGCCAGGGGTGGGGATGAGCCATCACTACTTGATCTAGTGTTCACAGATAATGTGTTGGATATTGAAAAAATTGAGTATGAACCACCAATTGGAAAGAGTGACCACTGTGTGTTGTTGATGGAGTATATTATTGAAGATATTCTTCCTGAGAGTAGAGGCACTGAGGACATGAGGAGGAACTATCCGAAAGGAGATTACATCAAAATGAATGAGCTTTTTGCAGTTTTTGACTGGAGAACCTTATTTTACAGCAAATCTGTACAAGAAATGTATGACATCTTTTGTGAGAAATATGGGAAGATAGTAGATTGTTGCATACCTGTCACCAAAGTAGGTGTAATTCATGCCAAAGAGAAATGGTTCGATAATGGGTGTAAAAGAGCTAAGGAGTGGAGAGACAAATGCTGGAAAAGGTATAGGAGGAGAAAAAACATAAATGCCTGGCAAACCTACAAAAGAGCAAGAAATGACTACCTAAGTAAAAGAAGAGAGGCAGAGAGAGACTATGAGAGGGACATCACCAGGAAGGCTAAAGAAAATCCCAAGCTTTTCCACAGCTTTATCAGAGGAAAACTGAAGGTAAAAGAACAGGTTTTAAGGCTAAAGAGAGCGGATGGAAGCATCACTGAGACGGATGAAGAGATCTGCAAAGAATTGAACAAGGAGTTTCAGTCAGTATTTACAGTAGAAAATACCCCACCCCCTCAGATTGCAGTGATAGAAGCTCAAGGGCCGGTATTAGAGAACATCAACCTTACAGCCACAGAGGTATGCAAAGCGCTGATGGATTTAGATGTTCATAAAGCTACAGGTCCTGATGACATATCCCCTCATGTGCTTAAAAAATGCGCAAACACAATATCAGTGGCACTAAGTATCATATTTAAGGAGTCACTGGAGTCGGGGGAGATTCCAAGATGCTGGAAACAAGCAAATGTGATACCTATCTTCAAAAAGGGAAGGAGGGATACGGCTCTGAACTATAGACCAGTTTCCTTGACCAGCATAGTTTGCAAAGTTATGGAGAAACTACTAAGGAAACATATCTCTCTTCACTTGGAATCCTTCAACTTTTTGTCAGTGAGGCAACATGGCTTCAGAGAAGGTAGATCAACAGTAACAAACTTATTAGAATTTTATGATGAGGTAAGCCAAATCTTACAGGAAAGAGAGGGCTGGGCAGATTGCATATTCCTAGACTTCCAGAAAGCGTTTGACACTGTTCCACATGGGAGACTTATTAGGAAGCTGCAATCAATGGCTAGAATAGGTGGAAATGTTTTGGAATGGATAAAAACTTACTTAGAAGGAAGGGAACAGAGGGTTAGAGTAAGACAGTGTCTGAATGGAGAAGAGTTAGTAGTGGAGTTCCACAGGGTTCCGTTTTAGGGCCACTTTTGTTCCTTGTATATGTAAATGACCTACCAGAGTCTGTAAATTCATTCATGAATATGTTTGCAGATGATGCAAAGATTGTGAAGAAAGTAAAAAACGAGAACAATGGTAGAGAACTTCAGGAGGATCTAAATAATCTGCATGAGTGGTCAGAAAAGTGGCTAATGAAATTCAATACTTCAAAATGTAAGGTAATGAGAATGGGTACAAGTGCAAGAAGGCCCAAGCTTGACTACTCGGTGGCTGGAGTACAACTTCAAGAGACAGAAAATGAGAGAGATCTAGGAGTAAACATACTGGCAGATTTGTCTCCAGAAATACATATAAATGGCATAGTAAGGGCAGCATATGCATTCTTATAAAATGTAAGGGTAGCCTTCAGGCACATGGACAAGGAAATGTTCAGAAATATTTATGTAACCTATATGAGGCCAAAACTCGAATATGCAGCCCCCTTTTGGAATCCGCACTTGAAAAAGCACATAGCTAAGCTTGAAAAAGTTCAAAGACATGCCACGAAACTGGTGCCAGAAATACGCAATCTCGGTTATGATGAGAGGCTGAGGGAATTAGACTTACCATCACTCGAAGCTAGAAGAGTGAGGGGGGATATGGTGACAGTCTTTAAATTCCTTCATGGTTATGATAGAGTGGATAGGGATCGATATTTTGATATGGCTGGCTCTAGAACTAGAGGTCATAGTTTAAAGCTTCGTAAGAAAACTTCTTTGCAGGATGTAAGGAAATACTTTTTCAGTGTAAGAGTAGTTGATAATTGGAATTCGCTAAGCGAGGAGGTAGTTGATGCTATCTCAATCCATAGTTTTAAGGACAGGTATGATAAGTATCACTAAGTATAAAATGGAACCGATGAGGAGACGGGAAGATACGAGCTTTGGGCTCTTTCCAGTAAACACAATTAGGTAATCACAAATGATTCGCATAGGTGTGCGTGTGTGCATACGAGAGAGGGAGATGATATTATTTGTGCTACCGTCTCACAAGAATGACAATAATAATAATAATAATAATATGAATGACAGAGAAATAGAGAGAAAAAAATCAAGCGAACTTCTTACCAACACTTTCAAATATGCATGAGTATGTGTCAAAAATACACATATTGTGTATACAGCTAGTAGAGGAAATGGGCTTGATTATACCAGATCAAACCAGATCTAAGGGGCAACTTCTATCTCTCTCTCTCTCTCTCTCTCTCTATATATATATATATATATATATATATATATATATATATATATATATATATATATATATATATATATATATATATATATATATATATATATATATATATATATATATATATATATATATAACCAAATAAGCACATTACCATATGTGAAAACATGAATCATATATTACCTCGACTGGGGCACGAGCCTAGGACACATAATTACTGTGCCAAGAATCTACCAACTACACCACAGAAGGTTAAATGGGAAACAAACCTTACAGCTTTATCTGCTACACTAAGAATGAATGCATTCTATCTGAATGATATATATATATATATATATATATATATATATATATATATATATATATATATATATATATATATATATATATATATATATATATATATATATATATATATATATATATATATATATATATATATATATATATACACCTAGTTCACTTTTTACACGTGTTTGTAATCCGCAAAATTGGAATAACACCCCTAAAAAATAAGAGAAAAAAATACGAAATTCGCAAATAACACCCATGCAAAAAACTTCTAAAATAAAATTTATTTTAGTAAATAATCGACAGCCTCAGAGGCACTTTTCTGCCATGCTCTTCCTCTTCTATCACTTAATGCGATCGGATATTATGAAGATAATGGAAAAAAAGCATTAAGAACAAACAGCAAACAAACTTTCGATATAATATCGTCAGGGAAATAGAGTGCGAGGGTGCATCAGCTGATACAGAAGCGGCAGAACGTTTGCAGATAGAGGTTCGTACTCCCGCGTCCTCCTCCTCTTCTACCGCTTAATGCGATCAGATATCATGAAGATAATGGAAAAAAAACATTAAGAACAAACTTGCGATATAACATTGTCAGGGAAAAAGCGTGCGAGGGTGCATCAGCTGATACAGAGGCAGCAAAACGTTTGCAGATAGAGGTTCGCTATCCCGCATCCTCCTCTTCTTGTACCGATTAATGCGATTGAAATTATGAAGAGAATTGAAAAAAAGCATTAAGAGCAAACAGCAAACAAACTTTCGATATAATGTTGTCAGGGAAATAGCGTGCGAGAGTGCATCAGTTGATACGGAAGCAGTAAAATGTTTGCAGATAGAGGTTCGTTCTCCCGCATCCTCCTCCTCTTCTACCGCTTAATGCGATCGGATATTATGAAGATAATGGAAAAAAAGCATTAAGAACAAACAGCAAACAAACTTTCGATATAATATCGTCAGGGAAATAGTGTGCGAGGGTGCATCAGCTGATACGGAAGTGGCATAACGTTTGCGGATATAGGTTCGTTCTCCCGCATCAAATATTATGAAGAGAAATGAAAAAAGCATTAAGCACAAACAGAAAACAAACTTTCGATATGATATCGTCAGGGATATAGAGTGCGAGGGTGCATCATCTGATATGGAAGCAGCAAAACGTTTGCAGAAGAAGTTCGTTCTTCCGCATCCTCCTCCCTTTCTACCGCTTAATGCGATCGGATATCATGAAGATAATGCAAAAAAAGCATTAAGAACAAACTTGCGATATAACATTGTCAAGGAAATAGCGTGCGAGGGTGCATCAGCCGATACGGAGGTGGCAAAACGTTTGCAGATAGAGGTTCATTCTCCTGCATCCTCCTCCTCTTCTACCGCTTAATGCGATCGAAATTATGAAGGGAATTGAAAAAAAGTATTAAGAACAAACAGCAAACAAACTTTCGATATAATAGCGTGCGAGGGTGCCTCGGCTGATACGGAAGCAGCAAAACGTTTGCAGGTAGAGATTCTTTCTCCCGCATCCTCCTTCTCTTCTTCCACTTAATGCGATCGAATATTATGAAGACAATTGAAAAAGAGCATTAAGAACAAACATCAAACAAACTTTCTATATAATATCGTCAGGGAAATAGCGTACGAGTGTGCATCAGCTGATATGGAAGCGGCAAAACGTTTGCAGACAGAGGTTCATTCTCCCGCATCTTACTCCTCTTCTACCACTTGATACGATCGAACATTATGAAGAGAATGGAAAACAGCTTTTAGAGCAAACAGCAAACAAACTTGCGATATAATATTGTCAGGTAAATAGCGTGTTAGGGTGCATTAGCTGATACTGAGGTAGTAAAACGTTTGCATCCTCGTGCTCACCGCCACCATGCACGTCCCAGTGTATGCCTGTTGCCCACCGCATAATAAGAGTGCATTAATTTGTTTACTGTACAGTAAATCTGTATATCTTTTATATTGTACACTATTTGCATGTTAATATAAATAACTACAGGTCTTTCTGCTTTGTTATGTACTTATAAAATATGTTTTATTTATATTATATTTTTGGTATAGTGTGTCTATGTACAGATGTGGAATGTATCTATGCCCATTATAATAGTTTCTTATGGAAAATGACTCGTTAAATTACACGAAAATTACAATATGCGGCACTTCTGAGAACTTATCTTCACGTTACTCTAAGAACTAGGTGTATATATATATATATATATATATATATATATATATATATATATATATATATATATATATATATATATATATATATATATATATATATATATATATATATATATATATATATATATATATATATATATATATATATATATATATATATATATATATATATATATATATATATATATATATATACATATATATATATATATATATATATATATATATATATATATATATATATACATATATATATATATATATATATATATATATATATATATATATATATATATATATATATATATATATATATATATATATATATATACACAGTGTTCCCCCGGTTATTCGCGTTTCTTGGTTTGCGTTTTTTTTTTTTTTTTTGGCCAAAAAAATAAATAAATAAAAATTCTTTTTTAAAGATTATTGTGACACCTGGATGGGCCAAAAAATGATAAAATAAAACAGACTTTATCAGGTTGTAAAGAGAAACAGATGGAGAGTGTAATGACCTGTCAGATGTGAAGGGATTATAAAAGATGTGTAATGAATATCCAGGTCTCTGCTGGGTTTTAATATACCTCTGCATTACTTTCATGATGCCTATTCCAATAATTCTGCTTAGATCTTATTATTATTATTATTATTATTATTATTATTATTATTATTATTATTATTATTATTATTATTATTATTATTATTATTATTGGCAACAATAATTTTCCTTTGATGATGATCATCATTATTATTATTATTAAGGGCTCATCATTGTTTGTACATCTGTTGGTTTATTTACTTTTAATGATTGTGTAAAGTGCCCCTCCCTAGTTGACTGGGACAAAGAGAGTGTGGGGGGTTGGGTAGAATAGAGAGAGAGAGAGAGAGAGAGAGAGAGAGAGAGAGAGAGAGAGAGAGAGAGAGAGAGAGAGAGAGAGAGAGAGAGAGAGTGTCTTTAAGTAACTCTTGTTCATTCAACCAAAACTACATTATTTATAGTAAAAATAATGGTTTAATTACGAATTCGTAGTGATAATGATAATAATAATAATGATAATAATAATAATAATAATAATAATCTCCCCAGTCATTACCAAAGGAAAATTATTGTTGCCAATAATAATAATAGTAATAATAATAATAATAATAATAATAATAATAATAATAGTAATAATAATAATAATAATATTAATAATAATAATAATAATAATAAGATCTAAGGAATATTTTTTAGAACAGACATCATGAAGGTAATGCAGAGGTATAGTAAACCCAGCAGAGAGCTGGATATTCATTACACATCTTTTATAATCCCCTCACATCTGACAGGTCATTACACTCTCCATCTCTGTTCCTCTTTACAGCCTGATGAAGGCCGTTTTATTTTATAATTTTTGGCCTGTCTGGTGTCATAATCATATTTTTTATTTTTTTATTTTTTTTTATTTAAAGGCTGATCCTACTTCGCGATTTTCCTGGCTCGCGCTGGGTCCCGGAACCGAACTATCGCGATAAGGGAGGGAACACTATATATATATATATAATATATATATATATATATATATATATATATATATATATATATATATATATATATATATATATATATTAGAAGCAAAAAAGGCCCATAAATAAAACACAAAGAGAAGCGAAGATGTACTATATATTACGACTGGACTCCAGCCCTCTTCAGGTACAAATGATTCGATATTTACAAAGCTCTGGAGAAAGAATGTATAAGGGGATGCTAGCAACGATTGCCAGGAGGAACCACGATAGGATTAGCTTCAGACCTCAGGTCAGGTGGACAGTCATTTGGCATAATCTTCTTATTAAGGTCTTTTAATATTGCTTCATCTACAATGTCAGATCTCCATTGTCAATTTGATAAATTTAAGGTTTCTGATTTTTCTATAATGGCTGCTTCAAATATCTTTCACCTGTATTGGCAATTACTCTTATATAGCAATGAGGACTCACTCCAATTAATATGGTGACCAGTATCTCGCATATGCACAAGTAATGCAGAACTTTCAGCACCATATCGCACTGCTCTCCTAGGTTCAGATATTCTTTGGCCTAGCGAATGACTAGTTTGACCTATGTAAGATTTATTGCAGGAACTGTAATAAATTTTATAAATCTCTGCTTCTAAAGATTCCATCAAAATAAAAAAACTTTTAGAAGCAGATTTGAAAAATTTATAGCAATTCCTGCAATAAATCTTACATAGGTCAAACTAGTCATTCGCTAGACCAGAGAATATCTGAGCATAAAAGAGCAGTGTGATATGGTGCTGAAAGTTCTGCTTTATTTGTGCACATGCAAGATACTGGTCACCATATTAATAGGAGTGAGTTCTTATTGCTATATAAGAGCAACTGTCAATACAGGAGAAAGATACCTGAAGTAGCCATTATAGAAAAATCAGAAATATTAAATTTATCAAATGGACAGTGGAGATCTGACATTGTGGATGAAGCAATATTAAAAGACCTAATTAAGAAAATTATGCCAAACGACCATCCACCTGACCTGAGGTCTGAAGCTTATCCCATCGTGGATCCTCCTGGCAATCGTAGCTAGCATCTCCCCCGCCCCCATATTTTTTCTCCATAGCTTTATAAATATCGAATTATTTGTACCTGAAGAGGACTGGAGTCCAGTCGTAATATATATATATATATATATATATATATATATATATATATATATATATATATATATATATATATATATATATATATATATATATATATATATATATATATATATATATATATATATATCTATACATATCTATATAGC
>JAXCGZ010005358.1:0-11377 GCA_037179515.1 Halocaridina rubra
CATAGGAATGAACGCATTCTAACTGAATGCCACTATGTTCATATTACAGATTCCCCAACCTCACTCGTGGCTTCATTTTAGCATTTAATTCGATTCCCAATCTCATTTGGGCCATGAAATAACCAAATAGCACATTACATATGTGAAAACATGAATCATTTTTTACCCCGACCGGGACTCGAACCTAGGACTTATGATTACTAAGTCAAGGCGCTACCACTACACCACAGAAGGTTAAAAGGAACCCAACCTTATAGCTTATATCTGCTATACATAGGAATGAACGCATTCTAACTGAATGCCACTATGTTCATATTACAGATTCCCCAACCTCACTCGTGGCTTCATTTTAGCATTTAATTCGATTCCCAATCTCAATTGGGCCATGAAATAACCAAATAGCACATTACATATGTGAAAACATGAATCATTTTTTACCCCGACCGGGACTCGAACCTAGGACTTATGATTACTAAGTCAAGGCGCTACCACTACACCACAGAAGGTTAAAAGGAACCCAACCTTATAGCTTATATCTGCTATACATAGGAATGAACGCATTCTAACTGAATGCCACTATGTTCATATTACAGATTCCCCAACCTCACTCGTGGCTTCATTTTAGCATTTAATTCGATTCCCAAATGATTCATGTTTTCACATATGTAATGTGCTATTTGGTTATTTCATGGCCCAAATGAGATTGGGAATCGAATTAAATGCTAAAATGAAGCCACGAGTGAGGTTGGGGAATCTGTAATATGAACATAGTGGCATTCAGTTAGAATGCGTTCATTCCTATGTATAGCAGATATAAGCTATAAGGTTGGGTTCCTTTTAACCTTCTGTGGTGTAGTGGTAGCGCCTTGACTTAGTAATCATAAGTCCTAGGTTCGAGTCCCGGTCGGGGTAAAAAATGATTCATGTTTTCACATATGTAATGTGCTATTTGGTTATTTCATGGCCCAAATGAGATTGGGAATCGAATTAAATGCTAAAATGAAGCCACGAGTGAGGTTGGGGAATCTGTAATATGAACATAGTGGCATTCAGTTAGAATGCGTTCATTCCTATGTATAGCAGATATAAGCTATAAGGTTGGGTTCCTTTTAACCTTCTGTGGTGTAGTGGTAGCGCCTTGACTTAGTAATCATAAGTCCTAGGTTCGAGTCCCGGTCGGGGTAAAAAATGATTCATGTTTTCACATATGTAATGTGCTATTTGGTTATTTCATGGCCCAAATGAGATTGGGAATCGAATTAAATGCTAAAATGAAGCCACGAGTGAGGTTGGGGAATCTGTAATATGAACATAGTGGCATTCAGTTAGAATGCGTTCATTCCTATGTATAGCAGATATAAGCTATAAGGTTGGGTTCCTTTTAACCTTCTGTGGTGTAGTGGTAGCGCCTTGACTTAGTAATCATAAGTCCTAGGTTCGAGTCCCGGTCGGGGTAAAAAATGATTCATGTTTTCACATATGTAATGTGCTATTTGGTTATTTCATGGCCCAAATGAGATTGGGAATCGAATTAAATGCTAAAATGAAGCCACGAGTGAGGTTGGGGAATCTGTAATATGAACATAGTGGCATTCAGTTAGAATGCGTTCATTCCTATGTATAGCAGATATAAGCTATAAGGTTGGGTTCCTTTTAACCTTCTGTGGTGTAGTGGTAGCGCCTTGACTTAGTAATCATAAGTCCTAGGTTCGAGTCCCGGTCGGGGTAAAAAATGATTCATGTTTTCACATATGTAATGTGCTATTTGGTTATTTCATGGCCCAAATGAGATTGGGAATCGAATTAAATGCTAAAATGAAGCCACGAGTGAGGTTGGGGAATCTGTAATATGAACATAGTGGCATTCAGTTAGAATGCGTTCATTCCTATGTATAGCAGATATAAGCTATAAGGTTGGGTTCCTTTTAACCTTCTGTGGTGTAGTGGTAGCGCCTTGACTTAGTAATCATAAGTCCTAGGTTCGAGTCCCGGTCGGGGTAAAAAATGATTCATGTTTTCACATATGTAATGTGCTATTTGGTTATTTCATGGCCCAAATGAGATTGGGAATCGAATTAAATGCTAAAATGAAGCCACGAGTGAGGTTGGGGAATCTGTAATATGAACATAGTGGCATTCAGTTAGAATGCGTTCATTCCTATGTATAGCAGATATAAGCTATAAGGTTGGGTTCCTTTTAACCTTCTGTGGTGTAGTGGTAGCGCCTTGACTTAGTAATCATAAGTCCTAGGTTCGAGTCCCGGTCGGGGTAAAAAATGATTCATATATATATATATATATATATATATATATATATATATATATATATATATATATATATATATATATATATATATATATGTTTGCTTGTTTCGGCTTTACGTCACGAACTCCCTTTTCTACTAAGGGCTAGACGGTAGCCTTCTTGCGAAGGATTTGTTTTGACAGATGTAATCGCTACCCTGAGTGTATGTCCATACTAACCTCAGTCCGTGACGGGGCGCGAACCCTCGACCTGCCGCATCAGAGTCGCGAACGCTGCCATTTTGCCATGGAGACTATATATATATATATATATATATATATATATATATATATATATATATATATATATATATATATATATATAGTGTGTGTGTGTGTTTGTTTGTGTGGTGTGTGTGTGTGTGTGTGGTGTGTGTGTGTGTGTGTGTGTGTGTGCGTGTGTTTGTGTGTGTATATATATGTGTGTGCAAATAGCTAATTGAGATAACGGGAAAGAGCACAAAGCTCGTAACTTCCCGTTTCCTGGTCGGTTCCATATTGTTCTTAGTAATACTTATCATACTTGTCCTTAAAACTATGGATTGAGTTAGCATTAACTACCTCCTCGACTTAGCGAATTCCAATTATCAACTACTCTTACACTAAAAAAGTACCACCTTACATCATGCAGAGAAGTTTTCTTACGAAGCTTCAAACTGTGACATCTAGTTCTAGTGCCAGCCATATCAAAATATTTATACTTGTCTACTCTGTCATAACCATGAAGGAATTTAAAAACCGTCACCATATTCTCCCTAATTCTTTTAGCTTCGAGTAATGGTAAGTTTAGTTCCCTCAGCCTCTCATCATAACTGAGACTGCGTATTTCTGGCACCAATTTCGTGGAAAGACTTTGAATTTTTTCATCTTGAATACGTGCTTCTTCAAGTGTGGATTCCAAAAGGTGGCTGTGTATTCAAGTTTTGACCTCACAAAGTTTACATAAATATTTCTGAGCATTTCCTTACCCATGTGCCTGAAGGCTACCCTTACATTTGCTAAGAAAGTAAATGCTGCCCTTACTATGCCATTTATATGCATTTCTGGAGAAAAAATTACCAGTATATTTACCCTAGATCTCTCTCATTCTCTGTCTCTTGAAGGAATCGTGTTTGAACAGAAAGATGGAAGATGGAAGTTGCTGATACTGAACAGTGATCCATATATCTTCGAGCTCTTCATTTTTTTTCTAGACCTGTGGTTATTTATGATGCATTAAGATAAATTCTAACATAAATACAGACCCCAGCCCCTTGGCCATGGTCATTGCTAAATATATTAAACTCTGGGATATTCACATATTTATTTTCAGTTGTAGGAGGAACCCAAGTTTCACTTACACAGAGGATATCTATGTTGTAGTCTTTTGTTAGCATTTCATTTCCTCATAATGAGCAAGAAGGGACTGAGCGTTCACATATACTAATGTTACATTCTTACCATATTTCATCAGGTTGGTATCCGCAATCATAGTTGTAGTTTGTTCTTGGGTTTGTCCATGTTTTGTTTTGACTGTGTGATTCTGCTGGGAATTTATCCTAGCCCATGGATCCTGGTGTCTGTACCTGCCTTTGGATGGGTAATGCTGATATGAGTATGTGCTATGGTATGATCGGGCCTTCCCAAAGTTTGTATGCCTAGGTGAGTGTCTAGGGTTGTAAGAGCCATCTCTCCAGGAGAAGTCTCTTGTGCGTGGACGGCGATAAGAGAGGTTTGTATTGTGTCTCTTTCTGTAGTCTCTTGGATAGGGGATCTCTTCATAAGCTACTGGGTAGTCAAGCTTGGGCCTTCTTGCACGTGTACCCATTCTCATTACCTTACATTTTGAAGTATTGAATTTAAATAGTCACCTCACTGACTACTCATGCAGACTATTTAGGTCTTTCTGAAGTTTTTTACCATTGTTTTCGTTTCTTACTTTCTTCACAATCTTTGCATAATCTGCAAACATATTAATGAATGACTTAACAGACTCTGGTAGGTCATTTATATATACAAGGAACAAAAGTGGCCCTAAAACTGAACCCTGTGGAACTCTGCTGCTAACTCTTCTCCATTCAGACACTGAGTGTCTTACTCTAACCCTCTGTATCCTTCCTTCTAAGTAAGTTTTTATCCATTCCAAGACGTTTCCACCTATTCTCGCCATTGTTTGCAGGTTCTTAGTGAGTCTCCCTTGTGGGATAGTGTCAAATGCTTTCTTGAAGTCTAGGAATATGCATCTGCACAGATATCTCTTTCCTGTAAGATTCGGCTTACCTTATCATAAAATTCCAATAAGTTTGTTACTGTTGACCTGCCTTCTCTGAAGCCATATTGTCTCACTGACAAAAAGTTGAAAGATTCCATGTGAAGAGAGATGTGTTTATTTAGTGGTTTCTCCATAACTTTAAAACTATGATGTGTGTGTGTGCGTGTGTGCGTGTGTATTTTTGTGTGCATGTGCGTGTGCATATTGGATTAATAATATATATGAAATTGACGTTACTATTATTATATGTCAAAAAATAATAATGACAATATAAATACATATTAAAATGATTAATAATATTGATAAGCATTCACAAATAAGTTTAAAGATTCTTAAATAAAGATACTAATGACCTGCAATTATATATATGTCATGAGCATCAAATATATTGACACACACATATAAAGCTTTATATGCATACACATACACACAGACAGACACACACGCACATACACACACATGCACATACACGCACACACACACACACACGCACACTCATACACACACACAAACATATATAAATATATATATATATATATATATATATATATATATATATATATATATATATATATATATATATATATATATATATATGAGTGTGTGTGTGTGTGTGTGTGTGTGTGTGTGTGTGTGTGTGTGCGTACGTGTGTGTGTGTGTGCATAATCATATATTCATTTATAAACGTACACATATACACACACAGTTGAACATAAAACAATTCTATGAGTAGCAAATCCTCTTCCCATCTGAATATACAATAAATCATTTTGACATTAACAGAGGCAGAACACACAATGCATATATTAGTCGCTTCCTTGCTTCCACACACCATGGAATATTATTAATTGCATTTGGAAATTATATTTAAGGAATTTCAGAGTTTCATAAATTTTGTATGTATACGTGTATGTACACACACACACACCCACACGCACACACTCATGCTTATACAAATACGCACACAAACACACACACATCACACACACACACACACACACACACACACACACACACACACACACACACACACACACACAAAGGGGAGATAAAGAAGATAATGACAGAAGATCAGGGGATGGGGCCTCATTAAGATTGTTATACACAAATGCTGATGGATTAGCTGGTAAGGCAGTAGAATTAAAAGATAGGATTCACAACAGTAAGGCAGATATAGTAGCAATTACAGAGACTAAGTTGAGTGAGGACATAAACACTGTCACAGTTTTTCCTAAGGGCTTCAGAATACTAAGGGTCGAAAGATCTGAGAGGACTGGTGGAGGGATAGCACTGCTCATAAGTGAGAGGATTCAAGTTGAAGAGATAAACTTGGCTATAGAAAGTGAGTTCAGGGAATTTCTTGTTGCTCGCATAAATACTGGGTCAGAGAGCATTATAATAACTGTTGTATACAACCCACCAAGGAACCAAAATAGGCTTGAAATTTATGAGGAAAGTCATATAGGTACGATTGAAGTCATAAACTCAGTTGTTAACATGGCGCGGGAGAAAAAATGTAGGATTTTGATTATGGGAGACTTTAATCATAAAGAGATAGATTGGATAAATCTTGACCCACACAGTGGTGAGGACTCCTTTGGGGCAAGATTCCTAGATTGCGTACAAGGGAATTTCCTACACCAACATGTAATGGAACCAACAAGAGCCAGGGGTGGGGATGAGCCATCACTACTTGATCTGGTGTTCACAGATAATGTGTTGGATATTGAAAATATTGAGTATGAACCACCAATTGGAAAGAGTGACCACTGTGTGTTGTTGATGGAGTATATCATTGAAGATATTCTCCCTGAGAGTAGAGGCACTGAGGACATGAGGAGGAACTATCAGAAAGGAGATTACATCAAAATGAATGAGCTTTTTGCAGTTATTGACTGGAGAACCTTATTTTACAACAAATCTGTACAAGAAATGTATGACATCTTTTGTGAGAAATATGGGAAGATAGTAGATTGCTGCATACCTGTCACCAAAGTAGGTGTAATTCATGCCAGAGAGAAATGGTTCGATAATGGGTGTAAAAGAGCTAAGGAGTGGAGAGACAAATGCTGGAAAAGGTATAGGAGGAGAAAAAACATAAATGCCTGGCAAACCTACAAAAGAGCAAGAAACGACTACCTAAGTAAAAGGAGAGAGGCAGAGAAAGATTATGAGAGGGACATCACCAGGAAGGCTAAAGAAAATCCCAAGCTTTTCCACAGCTTTATCAGAGGAAAACTGAAGGTAAAAGAACAGGTTTTAAGGCTAAAGAGAGCGGATGGAAGCATCACTGAGACGGACGAAGAGATCTGCAAAGAATTGAACAAGGAGTTTCAGTCAGTATTTACAGTAGAAAATACCCCACCCCCTCAGATTGCAGTGATAGAAGCTCAAGGGCCGGTATTAGAGAACATCAACCTTACAGCCACAGAGGTATGCAAAGCGCTGATGGATTTAGATGTTCATAAAGCTACAGGTCCTGATGACATATCCCCTCATGTGCTTAAAAAATGCGCAAACACAATATCAGTGGCACTAAGTATCATATTTAAGGAGTCATTGGAGTCGGGGGAGATTCCAAGATGCTGGAAACAAGCAAATGTGATACCTATCTTCAAAAAGGGAAGGAGGGATACGGCTCTGAACTATAGACCAGTTTCCTTGACCAGCATAGTTTGCAAACTTATGGAGAAACTACTAAGGAAACATATCTCTCTTCACTTGGAATCCTTCAACTTTTTGTCAGTGAGGCAACATGGCTTCAGAGAAGGAAGATCAACAGTAACAAACTTATTAGAATTTTATGATGAGGTATGCCAAATCTTACAGGAAAGAGAGGGCTGGGCAGATTGCATATTCCTAGACTTCCAGAAAGCGTTTGACACTGTTCCACATGGGAGACTTATTAGGAAGCTGCAATCAATGGCTAGAATAGGTGGAAATGTCTTGGAATGGATAAAAACTTACTTAGAAGGAAGGGAACAGAGGGTTAGAGTAAGACACTCAGTGTCTGAATGGAGAAGAGTTAGTAGTGGAGTTCCACAGGGTTCAGTTTTAGGGCCACTTTTGTTCCTTGTATATGTAAATGACCTACCAGAGTCTGTAAATTCATTCATGAATATGTTTGCAGATGATGCAAAGATTGTGAAGAAAGTAAAAAACGAGAACAATGGTAGAGAACTTCAGGAGGATCTAAATAATCTGCATGAGTGGTCAGAAAAGTGGCTAATGAAATTCAATACCTCAAAATGTAAGGTAATGAGAATGGGTACAAGTGCAAGAAGGCCCAAGCTTGACTACTCGGTGGCTGGAGTACAACTTCAGGAGACAGAAAATGAGAGAGATCTAGGAGTAAACATATTGGCAGATTTGTCTCCAGAAATACATATAAATGGCGTAGTAAGGGCAGCATATGCATTCTTATCAAATGTAAGGGTAGCCTTCAGGCACATGGACAAGGAAATGTTCAGAAATATTTATGTAACCTATGTGAGGCCAAAACTGGAATATGCAGCCCCCTTTTGGAATCCGCACTTGAAAAAGCACATAGCTAAGCTTGAAAAAGTTCAAAGACATGCCACGAAACTGGTGCCAGAAATACGCAATCTCGGTTATGATGAGAGGCTGAGGGAATTAGACTTGCCATCACTCGAAGCTAGAAGAGTAAGGGGGGATATGGTGACAGTCTTTAAATTCCTTCATGGTTATGATAGAGTGGATAGGGATCGATATTTCGATATGGCTGGCTCTAGAACTAGAGGTCATAGTTTGAAGCTTCGGAAGAAAACTTGTTTGCAGGATGTAAGGAAATACTTTTTCAGTGTAAGAGTAGTTGATAATTGGAATTGGCTAAGCGAGGAGGTAGTTAATGCTATCTCAATCCATAGTTTTAAGGACAGGTATGATAAGTATGACTAAGTATAAAATGGAACCGATCAGGAGACGGGAAGATACGAGCTTTGGGCTCTTTCCCGTAAACACAATTAGGTAATCACAATTAGGTAATCACACACACACACACACACACACACACACACACACACACACACACACACACACACACACACACACATATATATATATATATATATATATATATATATATATATATATATATATATATATATATATAGATATAATTTTTTTTTTCTTATATGAATATATCCTGCATTATGCCTTTTTTCTTGAATTTATAGTTATTATCAAAAATTAAATTTATCAATGACTATGATATATATTCTACGTGTGTGTGTGTTTTTATTTTATGCATGTATGTGTTATTCATTTGTCAATGATGATACTGTACATATTCATAAAGATATTGAGCTTTATTCATCAATAATAATAATAATAATAATAATAATAATAATAATAATAATAATAATAATAATATAATAATAATAATAATAATAATAATAATGATAATTATTATTCTTTTTATTATTGTTTTTATTATTATTATTATTATTATTATTATTATTATTATTATTATTATTATTATTATTAATATTATTATTATTATTATTACTATTATTAGTATTATTTTTAATATTATCATTGTTATTGTTATTATCATTATTATTATTATTATTATTATTATTATTATTATTATTATTATTATTATTATTATTATTATTATTATTATTTTATTATTATTATTATTATTATTATTATTATTATTATTATTATTATTATTATTATTATTATTATTATTATTATTATTATTATTATTATTACTATTATTAGTATTATTATTAATATTATCATTGTTATTGTTATTATCATTATCATTATTATTATTATTATTATTATTATTATTATTATTATTATTATTATTATTATTATTATTATTATTATTATTATTTTTATTATTATTATTATTATTATTATTATTATTATTATTATTATTATTATTATTATTATTATTATTATTATTATTATTATTATTATTATTATTATTATTATTATTATTATTGTTCCGGTTTTACGTCACGGACTCCCTTTTCTACCAAGGACTAGGACGGTTGCCTTCTTGCGAAGGACTTGTTTCGGCATATGTGATCGTTACCCTGAGTGCATGCCCTTGCTAACCTCAGACCGTGACGGGGCGCAAACCCTCGACCTGACATCTCAAAGTCGCGGACGCTACCGCTTGAGCCACGGTGATTATTATTATTATTATTACTATTATTATTATTATTATTATTATTATTATTATTATTATTATTATTATTATTATTATTATTATTATTATTATTATTATTATTATTATCACTATTATTATTATTATTATTATTATTATTATTATTATTATTATTATTATTATTATTATTATTATTATTATTATTATTATTATTATTATTATTAGTGTTATTATTATTATTATTATTAATATTATTATTATTATTATTATTATTATTATTGTTACTATTAATATTATAATTATTATCATTATCATTATCAATATTATTTGTATTTTAATTATTATTATTTCTATTGTTATTATAATTGATTTTTTGACAATATTGTTATAACTGTTAGCATTATATTAATTATTCTTTTATAATCAACATTATCATTATCATCATCATCATCACCATCATCATCATTATTTTCATAAATTTTAAAAGAAATTCTTTCGCTATATGCAACTCACCTCAGGAAAATATTTAAAAATCCTGTTCATGAAAAATGAATTAATTACTACTATTTCATCTAGATATAGAACAACTAGGATGCAACAGCAAAGCGAGCCTTCCTAATGACATGTAATTAGTGGTGCATGTTGCCCCTTAACTCTGCTTAATGATTCTAGTACTAGAATTCTAGGCACCGTGTGAGTACTCTCTAGAAGTGAAATTAAAGCTTACTAAAGCAGTCATTAGAATTCTAGTTAAATCGAGACACTAAATTCAAGCATTCTAGAGCCGTCTCTAGACTTCTAGGAACTATATTAGTAGTGATTGGATATGAAATTAAATAATTTAAATGAAGTTTTTTAAATTCTTGTTCTGGTTAGACATGAAATCTAAGCATTGCAAAGCCGTCTCAAGATTGCTAGAACCTACACTAGAAGTATATTATTTAGTATCTACTAGGCGCTAGAATTCTAGAGGTAGCATTATACTTTTTTTTATATTGGATTTACTTAGAACTAGAACACTAGCATGAAATCAAACCATTCTAGAGAAGTCTCAAGAATTATGCTGGGGCAGTCTCTAGAATTCTCGCTTTAATAAGACACAAATTTAAAGCATTTTAGTGCTGTCTAAAGAATGTCAAATACAGTCCTAGAATGCTTTGAATTAGTATGTAGTTAGAACTAGAATCCTAGAGACTGATCGAGAATACTTTGATTTCTCATTACTTAGAATTAGCATTCTACTCCGGGCTCTCGAGAGCTTTGAGTTCATACCTAATTAGAACTAGATTCTAGAAATGGTACCAAAAGTCTTTAATTTCATTCATATTCTAGAAGTAGATACAGAAGAATTACAATACCATACTTTATTTTTGCATCCTGCTAGAATTACATTCTAAAAAGCAACCCAGACTCTAAAAGACAATGATTCAATCTCGTATCTACCTAGAACTAGAATTCTAGTCACTACACCTAGACGGCATTAGGCATATATAGAGTAAAACTAAATTCTGAGACGAAATTAGAAGCATCAAGTTTAGATCTGCTTACTTATTGGTACGAAAGAGAGAGAGAGAGAGAGAGAGAGAGAGAGAGAGAGAGAGAGAGAGAGAGAGAGAGAGAGAGAGAGAGAGAGAGAGAGAGAGAGAGAGAGAGAGAGGAGAGAGAGAGAGAGAGAGTG
>JAXCGZ010005359.1:0-11332 GCA_037179515.1 Halocaridina rubra
ATCTCATTCGGGCTATACAATAATCAATTAAGCACATTACATATGTGAAAACATGAATCATTTTTTACCCCGACTGGGACTTGAACCTAGGACTTATAATTACTAAGTCAAGGCGCTACCAACTACACACCACAGAAGGTTAAAAGGAATCAAACCTTATAGCTTATATCTGCTATACTTAGGAATGAAATCATTCTAACTGAATGCCACTATGTTCATATTACAGATTCCCCAACCTCACTCGTGGCTTCATTTTCGCATTTAATTCAATTCCCAATCTCATTCGGGCTATACAATAATCAATTAAGCACATTACATATGTGAAAACATGAATCATTTTTTACCCCGACTGGGACTCGAACCTAGGACTTATAATTACAAAGTCAAGGCACTACCAACTACACCACAGAAGGTTAAAAGGAATCCCACCTTATAGCTTATATCTGCTATACTTAGGAATGAACGCATTCTAACTGAATGCCACTATGTTCATATTACAGATTCCCCAACCTCGCTCGTGGCTTCATTTTCGCATTTAATTCAATTCCCAATCTCATTCGGGCTATACAATAATCAATTAAGCACATTACATATGTGAAAACATGAATCATTTTTCACCCCGACTGGGACTAGAACCTAGGACTTATAATTACTAAGTCAAGGCGCTACCAACTACACACCACAGAAGGTTAAAAGGAATCCAACCTTATAGCTTATATCTGCTATACTTAGGAATGAACGCATTCTAACTGAATGCCACTATGTTCATATTACAGATTCCCCAACCTCACTCGTGGCTTCATTTTCGCATTTAATTCAATTCCCAATCTCATTCGGGCTATACAATAATCAATTAAGCACATTACATATGTGAAAACATGAATCATTTTTTACCCCGACTGGGACTCGAACCTAGGACTTATAATTACTAAGTCAAGGCGCTACCAACTACACACCACAGAAGGTTAAAAGGAATCCAACCTTATAGCTTATATCTGCTATACTTAGGAATGAACGCATTCTAACTGAATGCCACTATGTTCATATTACAGATTCCCCAACCTCACTCGTGGCTTCATTTTCGCATTTAATTCAATTCCCAATCTCATTCGGGCTATACAATAATCAATTAAGCACATTACATATGTGAAAACATGAATCATTTTTTACCCCGACCGGGACTCGAACCTAGGACTTATAATTACTAAGTCAAGGCACTACCAACTACACACAACAGAAGGTTAAAAGGAATCCCACCTTATAGCTTATATCTGCTATACTTAGGAATGAACGCATTCTAACTGAATGCCACTATGTTCATATTACAGATTCCCCAACCTCACTCGTGGCTTCATTTTCGCATTTAATTCAATTCCCAATCTCACTCGGGCTATACAATAATCAATTAAGCACATTACATATGTGAAAACATGAATCATTTTTCACCCCGACTGGGACTCGAACCTAGGACTTATAATTACAAAGTCAAGGCGCTACCAACTACACACACAGAAGGTTAAAAGGAATCCCACCTTATAGCTTATATCTGCTATACTTAGGAATGAACGCATTCTAACTGAATGCCACTATGTTCATATTACAGATTCCCCAACCTCGCTCGTGGCTTCATTTTCGCATTTAATTCAATTCCCAATCTCATTCGGGCTATACAATAATCAATTAAGCACATTACATATGTGAAAACATGAATCATTTTTTACCCCGACTGGGACTCGAACCTAGGACTTATAATTACTAAGTCAAGGCGCTACCAACTACACACCACAGAAGGTTAAAAGGAATCCAACCTTATAGCTTATATCTGCTATACTTAGGAATGAACGCATTCTAACTGAATGCCACTATGTTCATATTACAGATTCCCCAACCTCACTCGTGGCTTCATTTTCGCATTTAATTCAATTCCTAATCTCATTCGGGCTATACAATAATCAATTAAGCACATTACATATGTGAAAACATGAATCATTTTTTACCCCGACTGGGACTCGAACCTAGGACTTATAATTACTAAGTCAAGGCGCTACCAACTACACACCACAGAAGGTTAAAAGGAATCCCACCTTATAGCTTATATCTGCTATACTTAGGAATGAACGCATTCTAACTGAATGCCACTATGTTCATATTACAGATTCCCCAACCTCACTCGTGGCTTCATTTTCGCATTTAATTCAATTCCCAATCTCATTCGGGCTATACAATAATCATTAAGCACATTACATATGTGAAAACATGAATCATTTTTTACCCCGACTGGGACTCGAACCTAGGACTTATAATTACTAAGTCAAGGCGCTACCAACTACACACCACAGAAGGTTAAAAGGAATCCAACCTTATAGCTTATATCTGCTATACTTAGGAATGAACGCATTCTAACTGAATGCCACTATGTTCATATTACAGATTCCCCAACCTCACTCGTGGCTTCATTTTCGCATTTAATTCAATTCCCAATCTCATTCGGGCTATACAATAATCAATTAAGCACATTACATATGTGAAAACATGAATCATTTTTTACCCCGACTGGGACTCGAACCTAGGACTTATAATTACTAAGTCAAGGCGCTACCAACTACACACCACAGAAGGTTAAAAGGAATCCCACCTTATAGCTTATATCTGCTATACTTAGGAATGAACGCATTCTAACTGAATGCCACTATGTTCATATTACAGATTCCCCAACCTCACTCGTGGCTTCATTTTCGCATTTAATTCAATTCCCAATCTCATTCGGGCTATACAATAATCAATTAAGCACATTACATATGTGAAAACATGAATCATTTTTTACCCCGACTGGGACTCGAACCTAGGACTTATAATTACTAAGTCAAGGCGCTACCAACTACACACCACAGAAGGTTAAAAGGAATCCAACCTTATAGCTTATATCTGCTATACTTAGGAATGAACGCATTCTAACTGAATGCCACTATGTTCATATTACAGATTCCCCAACCTCACTCGTGGCTTCATTTTCGCATTTAATTCAATTCCCAATCTCATTCGGGCTATACAATAATCAATTAAGCACATTACATATGTGAAAACATGAATCATTTTTTACCCCGACTGGGACTCGAACCTAGGACTTATAATTACTAAGTCAAGGCGCTACCAACTACACACCACAGAAGGTTAAAAGGAATCCAACCTTATAGCTTATATCTGCTATACTTAGGAATGAACGCATTCTAACTGAATGCCACTATGTTCATATTACAGATTCCCCAACCTCACTCGTGGCTTCATTTTCACATTTAATTCAATTCCCAATCTCATTCGGGCTATACAATAATCAATTAAGCACATTACATATGTGAAAACATGAATTATTTTTTACCCCGACTGGGACTCGAACCTAGGACTTATAATTACTAAGTCAAGGCGCTACCAACTACACACCACAGAAGGTTAAAAGGAATCCCACCTTATAGCTTATATCTGCTATACTTAGGAATGAACGCATTCTAACTGAATGCCACTATGTTCATATTACAGATTCCCCAACCTCACTCGTGGCTTCATTTTCGCATTTAATTCAATTCCCAATCTCATTCGGGCTATACAATAATCAATTAAGCACATTACATATGTGAAAACATGAATCATTTTTTACCCCGACTGGGACTCGAACCTAGGACTTATAATTACTAAGTCAAGGCGCTACCAACTACACCACAGAAGGTTAAAAGGAATCCAACCTTATAGCTTATATCTGCTATACTTAGGAATGAACGCATTCTAACTGAATGCCACTATGTTCATATTACAGATTCCCCAACCTCACTCGTGGCTTCATTTTCGCATTTAATTCAATTCCCAATCTCATTCGGGCTATACAATAATCAATTAAGCACATTACATATGTGAAAACATGAATCATTTTTTACCCCGACTGGGACTCGAACCTAGGACTTATAATTACTAAGTCAAGGCGCTACCAACTACACACCACAGAAGGTTAAAAGGAATCCAACCTTATAGCTTATATCTGCTATACTTAGGAATGAACGCATTCTAACTGAATGCCACTATGTTCATATTACAGATTCCCCAACCTCACTCGTGGCTTCATTTTCGCATTTAATTCAATTCCCAATCTCATTCGGGCTATACAATAATCAATTAAGCACATTACATATGTGAAAACATGAATCATTTTTTACCCCGACTGGGACTCGAACCTAGGACTTATAATTACTAAGTCAAGGCGCTACCAACTACACACCACAGAAGGTTAAAAGGAATCCAACCTTATAGCTTATATCTGCTATACTTAGGAATGAACGCATTCTAACTGAATGCCACTATGTTCATATTACAGATTCCCCAACCTCACTCGTGGCTTCATTTTCGCATTTAATTCAATTCCCAATCTCATTCGGGCTATACAATAATCAATTAAGCACATTACATATGTGAAAACATGAATCATTTTTTACCCCGACTGGGACTCGAACCTAGGACTTATAATTACTAAGTCAAGGCGCTACCAACTACACACCACAGAAGGTTAAAAGGAATCCAACCTTATAGCTTATATCTGCTATACTTAGGAATGAACGCATTCTAACTGAATGCCACTATGTTCATATTACAGATTCCCCAACCTCACTCGTGGCTTCATTTTCGCATTTAATTCAATTCCCAATCTCATTCGGGCTATACAATAATCAATTAAGCACATTACATATGTGAAAACATGAATCATTTTTTACCCCGACTGGGACTCGAACCTAGGACTTATAATTACTAAGTCAAGGCGCTACCAACTACACCACAGAAGGTTAAAAGGAATCCAACCTTATAGCTTATATCTGCTATACTTAGGAATGAACGCATTCTAACTGAATGCCACTATGTTCATATTACAGATTCCCCAACCTCACTCGTGGCTTCATTTTCGCATTTAATTCAATTCCCAATCTCATTCGGGCTATACAATAATCAATTAAGCACATTACATATGTGAAAACATGAATCATTTTTTACCCCGACTGGGACTCAAACCTAGGACTTATAATTACTAAGTCAAGGCGCTACCAACTACACACCACAGAAGGTTAAAAGGAATCCAACCTTATAGCTTATATCTGCTATACTTAGGAATGAACGCATTCTAACTGAATGCCACTATGTTCATTTTACAGATTCCCCAACCTCGCTCGTGGCTTCATTTTCGCATTTAATTCAATTCCCAATCTCACTCGGGCTATACAATAATCAATTAAGCACATTACATATGTGAAAACATGAATAATTTTTTACCCCGACTGGGACTCGGACCTAGGACTTATAATTACTAAGTCAAGGCGCTACCAACTACACACCACAGAAGGTTAAAAGGAATCCCACCTTATAGCTTATATCTGCTATACTTAGGAATGAACGCATTCTAACTGAATGCCACTATGTTCATATTACAGATTCCCCAACCTCGCTCGTGGCTTCATTTTCGCATTTAATTCAATTCCCAATCTCATTCGGGCTATACAATAATCAATTAAGCACATTACATATGTGAAAACATGAATCATTCTTTACCCCGACTGGGACTCGAACCTAGGACTTATAATTACTAAGTCAAGGCGCTACCAACTACACACCACAGAAGGTTAAAAGGAATCCAACCTTATAGCTTATATCTGCTATACTTAGGAATGAACGCATTCTAACTGAATGCCACTATGTTCATATTACAGATACCCCAACCTCACTCGTGGCTTCATTTTCGCATTTAATTCAATTCCCAATCTCATTCGGGCTATACAATAATCATTAAGCACATTACATATGTGAAAACATGAATCATTTTTTACCCCGACTGGGACTTGAACCTAGGACTTATAATTACTAAGTCAAGGCGCTACCAACTACACACCACAGAAGGTTAAAAGGAATCCAACCTTATAGCTTATATCTGCTATACTTAGGAATGAACGCATTCTAACTGAATGCCACTATGTTCATATTACAGATTCCCCAACCTCACTCGTGGCTTCATTTTCGCATTTAATTCAATTCCCAATCTCATTCGGGCTATACAATAATCAATTAAGCACATTACATATGTGAAAACATGAATCATTTTTTACCCGACTGGGACTCGAACCTAGGACTTATAATTACTAAGTCAAGGCGCTACCAACTACACACCACAGAAGGTTAAAAGGAATCCAACCTTATAGCTTATATCTGCTATACTTAGGAATGAACGCATTCTAACTGAATGCCACTATGTTCATATTACAGATTCCCCAACCTCACTCGTGGCTTCATTTTCGCATTTAATTCAATTCCCAATCTCATTCGGGCTATACAATAATCAATTAAGCACATTACATATGTGAAAACATGAATCATTTTTTACCCCGACTGGGACTCGAACCTAGGACTTATAATTACTAAGTCAAGGCGCTACCAACTACACACCACAGAAGGTTAAAAGGAATCCAACCTTATAGCTTATATCTGCTATACTTAGGAATGAACGCATTCTAACTGAATGCCACTATGTTCATATTACAGATTCCCCAACCTCGCTCGTGGCTTCATTTTCGCATTTAATTCAATTCCCAATCTCATTCGGGCTATACAATAATCAATTAAGCACATTACATATGTGAAAACATGAATCATTTTTTACCCCGACTGGGACTCGAACCTAGGACTTATAATTACTAAGTCAAGGCGCTACCAACTACACACCACAGAAGGTTAAAAGGAATCCCACCTTATAGCTTATATCTGCTATACTTAGGAATGAACGCATTCTAACTGAATGCCACTATGTTCATATTACAGATTCCCCAACCTCGCTCGTGGCTTCATTTTCGCATTTAATTCAATTCCCAATCTCATTCGGGCTATACAATAATCAATTAAGCACATTACATATGTGAAAACATGAATCATTCTTTACCCCGACTGGGACTCGAACCTAGGACTTATAATTACTAAGTCAAGGCGCTACCAACTACACACCACAGAAGGTTAAAAGGAATCCAACCTTATAGCTTATATCTGCTATACTTAGGAATGAACGCATTCTAACTGAATGCCACTATGTTCATATTACAGATACCCCAACCTCACTCGTGGCTTCATTTTCGCATTTAATTCAATTCCCAATCTCATTCGGGCTATACAATAATCATTAAGCACATTACATATGTGAAAACATGAATCATTTTTTACCCCGACTGGGACTTGAACCTAGGACTTATAATTACTAAGTCAAGGCGCTACCAACTACACACCACAGAAGGTTAAAAGGAATCCCACCTTTTAGCTTATATCTGCTATACTTAGGAATGAACGCATTCTAACTGAATGCCACTATGTTCATATTACAGATTCCCCAACCTCACTCGTGGCTTCATTTTCACATTTAATTCAATTCCCAATCTCATTTGGGCTATACAATAATCAATTAAGCACATTACATATGTGAAAACATGAATTATTTTTACCCCGACTGGGACTCGAACCTAGGACTTATAATTACTAAGTCAAGGCGCTACCAACTACACACAACAGAAGGTTAAAAGGAATCCCACCTTATAGCTTATATCTGCTATACTTAGGAATGAACGCATTCTAACTGAATGCCACTATGTTCATATTACAGCTTCCCCAACCTCACTCGTGGCTTCATTTTCGCATTTAATTCAATTCCCAATCTCATTCGGGCTATACAATAATCAATTAAGCACATTACATATGTGAAAACATGAATCATTTTTTACCCCGACTGGGACTCGAACCTAGGACTTATAATTACTAAGTCAAGGCGCTACCAACTACACACCACAGAAGGTTAAAAGGAATCCAACCTTATAGCTTATATCTGCTATACTTAGGAATGAACGCATTCTAACTGAATGCCACTATGTTCATATTACAGATTCCCCAACCTCACTCGTGGCTTCATTTTCGCATTTAATTCAATTCCCAATCTCATTCGGGCTATACAATAATCAATTAAGCACATTACATATGTGAAAACATGAATCATTTTTTACCCCGACTGGGACTCGAACCTAGGACTTATAATTACTAAGTCAAGGCGCTACCAACTACACACAACAGAAGGTTAAAAGGAATCCAACCTTATAGCTTATATCTGCTATACTTAGGAATGAACGCATTCTAACTGAATGCCACTATGTTCATATTACAGATTCCCCAACCTCACTCGTGGCTTCATTTTCGCATTTAATTCAATTCCCAATCTCATTCGGGCTATACAATAATCAAATAAGCACATTACATATGTGAAAACATGAATCATTTTTTACCCCGACTGGGACTCGAACCTAGGACTTATAATTACTAAGTCAAGGCGCTACCAACTACACACCACAGAAGGTTAAAAGGAATCCAACCTTATAGCTTATATCTGCTATACTTAGGAATGAACGCATTCTAACTGAATGCCACTATGTTCATATTACAGATTCCCCAACCTCGCTCGTGGCTTCATTTTCGCATTTAATTCAATTCCCAATCTCATTCGGGCTATACAATAATCAATTAAGCACATTACATATGTGAAAACATGAATCATTTTTTACCCCGACTGGGACTCGAACCTAGGACTTATAATTACTAAGTCAAGGCGCTACCAACTACACACCACAGAAGGTTAAAAGGAATCCAACCTTATAGCTTATATCTGCTATACTTAGGAATGAACGCATTCTAACTGAATGCCACTATGTTCATATTACAGATTCCCCAACCTCACTCGTGGCTTCATTTTCGCATTTAATTCAATTCCCAATCTCATTCGGGCTATACAATAATCAATTAAGCACATTACATATGTGAAAACATGAATCATTTTTTACCCCGACTGGGACTCGAACCTAGGACTTATAATTACTAAGTCAAGGCGCTACCAACTACACACCACAGAAGGTTAAAAGGAATCCAACCTTATAGCTTATATCTGCTATACTTAGGAATGAACGCATTCTAACTGAATGCCACTATGTTCATATTACAGATTCCCCAACCTCACTCGTGGCTTCATTTTCGCATTTAATTCAATTCCCAATCTCATTCGGGCTATACAATAATCAATTAAGCACATTACATATGTGAAAACATGAATCATTTTTTACCCCGACTGGGACTCGAACCTAGGACTTATAATTACTAAGTCAAGGCGCTACCAACTACACACCACAGAAGGTTAAAAGGAATCCAACCTTATAGCTTATATCTGCTATACTTAGGAATGAACGCATTCTAACTGAATGCCACTATGTTCATATTACAGATTCCCCAACCTCACTCGTGGCTTCATTTTCGCATTTAATTCAATTCCCAATCTCATTCGGGCTATACAAAAATCAATTAAGCACATTACATATGTGAAAACATGAATCATTTTTTACCCCGACTGGGACTCGAACCTAGGACTTATAATTACAAAGTCAAGGCGCTACCAACTACACACACAGAAGGTTAAAAGGAATCCCACCTTATAGCTCATATCTGCTATACTTAGGAATGAACGCATTCTAACTGAATGCCACTATGTTCATATTACAGATTCCCCAACCTCGCTCGTGGCTTCATTTTCGCATTTAATTCAATTCCCAATCTCATTCGGGCTATACAATAATCAATTAAGCACATTACATATGTGAAAACATGAATCATTTTTTCACCCCGACTGGGACTAGAACCTAGGACTTATAATTACTAAGTCAAGGCGCTACCAACTACACACCACAGAAGGTTAAAAGGAATCCAACCTTATAGCTTGTATCTGCCATACTTAGGAATGAACGCATTCTAACTGAATGCCACTATGTTCATATTACAGATTCCCCAACCTCACTCGTGGCTTCATTTTCGCATTTAATTCAATTCCCAATCTCATTCGGGCTATACAATAATCAATTAAGCACATTACATATGTGAAAACATGAATCATTTTTTACCCCGACTGGGACTCGAACCTAAGACTTATAATTACTAAGTCAAGGCGCTACCAACTACACACCACAGAAGGTTAAAAGGAATACAACCTTATAACTTTTATCTGCTATACTTGGGATTGAACTCATTCTAACTGACTGCCACTATGTTCATATTACAGATTCCCCAACCTCACTCGTGGCTTCATTTTTGCATTTAATTCAATTCCCAATCTCATTCGGGCTATACAATAATCAATTAAGCACATTACATATGTGAAAACATGAATCATTTTTTTCCCCGACTGGGACTCGAACCTAGGACTTATAATTACTAAGTCAAGGCGCTACCAACTACACACCACAGAAGGTTAAAAGGAATCCAACCTTATAGCTTATATCTGCTATACTTAGGAATGAACGCATTCTAACTGAATGCCACTATGTTCATATTACAGATTCCCCAACCTCACTCGTGGCTTCATTTTCGCATTTAATTCAATTCCCAATCTCACTCGGGCTATACAATAATCAATTAAGCACATTACATATGTGAAAACATGAATCATTTTTTACCCCGACTGGGACTCGAACCTAGGACTTATAATTACTAAGTCAAGGCGCTACCAACTACACACCACAGAAGGTTAAAAGGAATCCAACCTTATAGCTTATATCTGCTATACTTAGGAATGAACGCATTCTAACTGAATGCCACTATGTTCATATTACAGATTCCCCAACCTCGCTCGTGGCTTCATTTTCGCATTTAATTCAATTCCCAATCTCATTCGGGCTATACAATAATCAATTAAGCACATTACATATGTGAAAACATGAATCATTTTTTACCCCGACTGGGACTCGAACCTAGGACTTATAATTACTAAGTCAAGGCGCTACCAACTACACACCACAGAAGGTTAAAAGGAATCCAACCTTATAGCTTATATCTGCTATACTTAGGAATGAACGCATTCTAACTGAATGCCACTATGTTCATATTACAGATTCCCCAACCTCACTCGTGGCTTCATTTTCGCATTTAATTCAATTCCCAATCTCATTCGGGCTATACAATAATCAATTAAGCACATTACATATGTGAAAACATGAATCATTTTTTACCCCGACTGGGACTCGAACCTAGGACTTATAATTACTAAGTCAAGGCGCTACCAACTACACACCACAGAAGGTTAAAAGGAATCCAACCTTATAGCTTATATCTGCTATACTTAGGAATGAACGCATTCTAACTGAATGCCACTATGTTCATATTACAGATTCCCCAACCTCACTCGTGGCTTCATTTTCGCATTTAATTCAATTCCCAATCTCATTCGGGCTATACAATAATCAAT
>JAXCGZ010005360.1:0-11281 GCA_037179515.1 Halocaridina rubra
ACCGCCCACAAAAGATTATGCTTATAAATCTAAGACTGTGCACTATATACAAACACTTATAAGCACAAATCAATCACTGTCACATTAAGCCTAATGTCTCAAAAAATAAAGTTCCAAAACGTTCTATTTCACTGAAATAACGAAGAAATATACAGCGCTTTCAAAACGGTGTTTACAACTCCGCTTCTCCAACTCGACTCCCCCAGGCTATTGGAGAAGTTTATTCCATTATTATTAATTATTACATCAGATGGTTTATAAGCAGAAATAGATAAAAGTTGGAATTTGTTAATATTGGTTTTAATTTTCCATTTTTTTCTCATAGTCATTTATATTAATTATTTCCCGCTGTGTTTTTCTTGCTAAAAATCTTTTATTATATTCAGTAATTATTTGAGTGATGTCGTCAGCAAATATAATTGTTGAACATCCTATTTCTGGTTTTGTTATATCTCTCGTGAATATAGCATAGAGAAGTGGACTAAGATTCGATCCTTGGGGGACACCTTCTCTAAGTTCGAATTTTTTATATAGTTAATGATGTCTTTGATGTCAGCGATAGTGATAGGAGATATTAGATCGTCCCCTGGAGTTAATCTATTTAAGTCTACATTGAGAAAAGAACAGTTAAATATCTTCGTTTTCTCTTAAAAAGTTACATATTGTTCTTTCGTGTTCTAGATCAAAGTTTATATTTTCTTCAGCGCTAATATTAAATATATTTTCCCAGGTCTTTCTGAATTTTTCTTCTTTTTCTTTGTTGGTGAATAGTTTTTTATTGTTATTGTTGTTGTCTATTAGATACGGCACTGATTCTTTGCAGTTACCCATTAATTTCTTTATATTATTCCAAAAGTTTTTGGGATCTTTATCTTTGCTTTGAAGTTTCATTATTATATTTTCCCCATTATTGTTATATGAATCTATTAATTCTTTTTGTAATTCTTCTATTATAGTTCTTAGTTCAGTTAAAGCTTGGGGACCCCAGAGACCTCTGCCAATGTTATTTGATAAAGTTAAATATCTATGTTGGAGTGCTTTACATTTATCATTTAATTTTGGGTGGGGTAAAGATTTCGTCTTTTTTAAAGGTATACGATTTTCTATTGCTTTTTGAATTAAGTAATACCATTGTTTCAAGTGTTCTTCTATATCTAAAGTAGAATTAATGGTGGTATTTCTAGTGATATCTTGAATGAGTTTTTCATCTAGGAAAGATTGAAAGTTATCCCAGTCTGCATTTTTTAGATCTCTTAGAGGGGGAATTCTAATAGCTATTGGTTCTGTTGATAATTTAATTATTAATGGCAAGTGATCGGAAGTTGTTAAGGGTCCCTTTTCTATGGAATAATTCAGGTAATGATTATATCAGGTTTTGAGGTTTCTGATCCATGAGTCATGGTTCTGAAATCGGGTCCAAGTATTCTAATTAGGTTATTATTTACCAAAGTATTTAAGAAATTACCAGTTACATTATTTCTAATATGACCTAGTATTTGATGTTTAGCATTAAGATTGCCAATTAGGTATGCTGGGATGTTTTTCCTTATTAATTTTAATATAGCTTCGTAGGGGATTTGCATTCTTCTAGGTGGTTAGTAAATTGTTCCAATAATTATGGGGCCGTTTTTAATTTCTATTTTTAGTGCTAATAAATCGCTATCAAAGTCATCTATGATTTTATGAATAATATTTCTTTCTTCATTTAAAAAAATTCTCTGATATGTATTATAACCATAAATTTTTATTTTTTCGTTTGTCTTAGAGGTACTATTAAGTAGTATAATATCTGGGTCTATATCTCTGTATACATTATATAGTTCGTTACTTCTGTTTTTGGTCCAAGCTAACACGTTATGCTGAATGATTGTTAATTTATTATAGTAATTAGCCATATTAAATATAAAAGATATAAAGAAAAAGTTATTTATTTAAGCTTGAGGAGGATGATGTTCTTTTATATAGCCCCTGGGCTAATGCATCATAGTGTTCTCTTTCTAAATATTGAATTCTTATGTCAGCCAGATCAATTTTATTTTGTTCTAGGAATAGCTGGACATCATGAGGCTGGTAGCTGCTCTTGTGGTAAATGTATTTGAGTTTATTAGTTCTAAGTAGTGTATCTCTAATGATTTCTACTTCTATATCAGACGGTAATTGGTCATCGGGTTTTCCTATTATTTTAAAGTTTAGGTCTTCTCTCAGTTTTACTCTCTCTCTCTGCTTTATAACAGACTCTTCGTGCTTTTGTTGATCTGCAATTTGTTTTGAGATCTTTTTCTTTTCTGTTGTTGTACGTTTGGAGATTGCACCTAATGGAGACTGATTTGGACGTTTGTTCATGGTTTGAGAGGATTGTTTTTCTAGTTTAATATCTTCATCCATTCTCTCTTCTTCCTCTTCTACTCTCGCTTCTACCACAGTAGCAGCTACTGGTTCTTTTGTTACAGTTAAGTTAGGATTATTGGGAATACTTTTGGGAAGAATAATCCTTGATATACCATTTAGTTCATAGATTTCGTTAACTCTATCTTCAAATGACCCAGGATTGATGGAATCCATCATCTGGCCATATACCATGGCACTAATTATTACTGTGGTCATTTTTTCAGCATTAATAGGGAATTTAAGTTCGTGTTGTAATAGTCTATCTGAGGAGGGAGGGGGTCTGGCTGCACCTAACATTTCAGCAAATGTAGGTTTGGGTGTTTTCTTTGATTTTCTAATTTCTGCTAATTTTTCTTTTTTTCTTTGTTTCCTTTCAGGACACCCAGCAGCGAGTGTGGAATGCTCACAAGAGCAATTAATGCATTTCTTTGTTCTGCTAATGCACTTATTCTCATTCCATCTGTGACCTTCCTGGGCACATTCTGAGCAGATGGTGGTCTCTTTTTTACACTCTTTTGTAGTGTGATCAAAAGAATAGCATTTCATGCATGTATTGATGTGGACAAATATTTCCTCCTCGATGTTATTTTCATTGATTCTAATATTAAAGAGAAGGAGTCCCTGATTTTTTATTTTTATGGCCATGCTTATGTTTTGAAAGCGTATCTTTAACAGGTGTTTATTATTAGGGATTCTTACTATTGCTTCTACTCTAGTGCCCTGGTTATGTTTTTCAATTTCTGCTATTATTTCGTCATCTTTGTGAGAGGTTATGTATTGGTCAATGCCAAGGATGACTACTGTTCTTTGGGCGTTTAGTTCAGGGGGCATTGTGATATCAAAGTTTTTCTGATCAAAAATGGCAGAAACTTCGGGAGTCTTAAGTTTCTCTAGGTTCTCATCGGCGAGGACAAGAACAAAGCCAGACTGGATGTTTATTACTTTATAAACAATGATATTGCTTTGGGCAAGACATGAGAATATGACATTTCGACGTTTGGCAGGATCCCCATGGAGATCACAGTCCCTAATTCGAGCTCGGCCCATTATTTATACATGCAGAAAAAGTAGTTTAAATAAGGGGTGTGCAACCTGCGGCCCAAGGGCCGCATGCGGCCCTCAAAGGTTTTCATTGCTGCCCTCTCTCCTAAAAATAAATAAGCTATAGTGCGGCCCTCAGAGAGAGAGAAAGAGAGAGCGCCTCGAACTGAATATGCCAACAACACTCTCTCTCTCTCTCTCTCTCTCTCTCTCTCTCTCTCTCTCTCCTCTCTCTCTCTCTCTCTCTCTCTCTCTCTCCTTCTTTCTCTCTCTCTCTCTCTCGTGTTTTCAGCAACAACCCTTCCTCAATAACCGATGGTACGAGGGGTCATCATTACCAGTAACCCCTTTTAAGATCATTGTAAACACCGAAACGATCATTATTTTTAAGGTTGGATGTTTGCACTTTTTACACTCTCTGCTATGCTTTGCAGTACAGCCTTACAGGAATTAATATAGTTCTCAGTTTATCTCAGACTCAAGTGGTGAAATCAGTGTGCTTCATTTGTTGTGGTTGATTTGTGATTACCGGTATTCTAAGTCTAACTCTAACTAAGTTGCTTATGTTGCAGTTTTGTGATTGGCTTTAGAAAACTTGCAAGCAAAACATTTTGAGAATTATATATTTCTGCTGAAATTTGGTACTAATTATATTGCAATCTATTACATTATTCTTAATTAAAGCCTTTAATTAAGAAAAATATAATAGATTGCAATATAATTAATACCACATTTTCAGCAGAAGTATATAATTCTCAAAATGTTTTGCTTGCAAGTTTTCTAAAGCCAATCACAATACTGCAACATAAACAATTTAATTAGAGTTAGTCTTTGATTTAAAGTTAACTTTTTCCTATTATATATTTTGCTCAGCAGGAGAGATCTTATTGCACTAATAATGGCTTCTACGAGTAAAAGACGCAAGATTTAAGATGAAAACCGGAGTTTTCAAGAGAAAATGTATTTGATCTAAATAATCTGCATGAGTGGTCAGAAAAGTGGCTAATGAAATTCAATACTTCAAAATGTAAGGTAATGAGAATGGGTACAAGTGCAAGAAGGCCCAAGCTTGACTACTCGGTGGCTGGAGTACAACTTCAAGAGACAGAAAATGAGAGAGATCTAGGAGTAAACATATTGGCAGATTTGTCTCCAGAAATACATATAAATGGCATAGTAAGGGCAGCATATGCATTCTTATCAAATGTAAGGGTAGCCTTCAGGCACATGGACAAGGAAATGTTCAGAAATATTTATGTAACCTATGTGAGGCCAAAACTTGAATATGCAGCCCCCTTTTAGAATCCGCACTTGAAAAAGCACATAGCTAAGCTTGAAAAAGTTCAAAGACATGCCACGAAACTGGTGCCAAAAATACGCAATCTCAGTTATGATGAGAGGCTGAGGGAATTAGACTTACCATCAATGGAAGCTAGAAGAGTGAGGGGGGATATGGTGACAGTCTTTAAATTCCTTCATGGTTATGATAGAGTGGATAGGGATCGATATTTTGATATGGCTGGCTCTAGAACTAGAGGTCATAGTTTGAAGCTTGGTAAGAAAACTTGTTTGCAGGACGTAAGGAAATACTTTTTCAGTGTAAGAATAGTTGATAATTGGAATTGGCTAAGCGAGGAGGTAGTTAATGCTATCTCAATCCATAGTTTTAAGGACAGGTATGATAAGTATCACTAAGTCTAAAATGGAACCGATCAGGAGACGGGAAGATACGAGCTTTGGGCTCTTTCCCGTAAACACAATTAGGTAATCACAATTAGGTAATCACATATAAGTGCGTCTGGGTGTTAATTTTGCAGTCATCCAGAAAAATATGCTGAACATGAGGAGGATCTAGTCAGCGTTGCTGATCACTTCTTGGTATCATCATACCAACTATATCGTACCAACAGATTGATATAAGAACGACGAAAATGTCCTCGTAAGTACTGACCGATATAATATATTTGCATTTATATGTAACTATTAATCCCCTTTATAGGGGGTAGGCTCAGACAGGCTGGAGCTGGGGATATATATATATATATATATATATATATATATATATATATATATATATATATATATATATATATATATATATATATATATATATATATATATATATATATATATATATATATATATATATATATATATATATATATATATATATATATATATATATATATATATATATATATATATATATATATATATATATATATATATAATAACAATAATAATAATAATAATAACAATAAACTGTAGGGCAAGATCGGTCCAAGCAAACATTATAGAACATATTTAATCAATCTCCCCATAACACATCACAACACAACGCTTCAAACATCCACCGTGCTCACAATCATGCACCCATGAAACAGTGAAAAAGGACATACACTTGAGCAGCTACTCAAATTAAACACAACTACAGTTGCAAAAAAGCAAAGTATATATATATATATATATATATATATATATATATATATATATATATATATATATATATATATATATATATATATATATATATATATATATATATATATATATATATATATATATATATACACACATATACACACATACATACACACACACACACACATATATATATATATATATATATATATATATATATATATATATATATATATATATATATATATATATATATATATATATATATATATATATATATATAAACATATATACATATATATATACATATATATATATATATATATATATATATATATATATATATATATATATATATATATATATATATATATATATATATATATATATATATATATATATATATATATATATATATATATATATATATATATATATATATATACATATACACACACATATATACATATATATATACATACATATACATATACACACACATATATATATATATATATATATATATATATATATATATATATATATATATATATATATATATATATATATATATATATATATATAAATGACGCCATCTCTGTCCCAAACCTCTCCCATCCATGGGTCGGTAGGAGGGGTAGCCATTAGGAGACTTAAATAGAAAATCAAGAATTTAGAGGCAATGGCTATAAGCCTTGATGATAAAATTCGGAATATGGATGGAGAAATGAAAGAGAATGAAACACTCAGAGAGCAAATAAGATCTTTGGAGGAAGCAAATAAAGCACAAGGGCAGGAGAGAAAGGAACTAGAAAAAAGAATAAAGAAGCTGGAAGGGGAAAAGAGTCAACTAGAATCTAGAATTTCTAAACAAGAAGATAAAAACAAACAGCTGAATGACAACCTAAAGGAATTAGATGTTACTTCACTGCTCTCTTCTGAGAGAGACGAGATTGTTGCTTGGAATGTCCAGATTAAGGAAAACATTGAACAGTTCAGAAAAGAGTTCCAGGAGCTGAATATTGAAAATGATGCCATGTAAACTTCCTTTGCTGATGCACTAAAGGGGAATGTGGCAGTAAAAGAGGCTGTAAAGGTGGTGGCACTGGAAAACATACAAACAGTTGACTATAAAGAGACAGTAATCAAAAAAATGAAAGACGTTGTGATGGAAAGGGCAAACCCACTCATCAGACAGGCACTTGATAAGGAGAAGACAGTGGTAATCTCAGGCATAAGCAAATCCCAGGAGCCAACATGGCAGGGGAGACTTGAAGAAAATAAAGCTAGGGTTGTAGACCTGATAAGAAAGCTTGGAGTAGTTTGTGGTCCTGAGGATATTGTAAACATACACCATCTAGGTAAATATTCGAGGGAAAGAAAGCCGAGACCAACAAAAGTAACCTTTGAGAGAGGGGAAACATGTAGGGAAATATTGTTGAGAAAAAAAAGTCTAAAAGACCTTCAAGAATTCAAAGAAGTGTTCATTAGACGATACAGAACACAGGAAGAGATGGGAAAGATCAAAAACTTGTTGCTAGAGGCAAGAAGGTTAAATGAGGAAAGAAATGAAGAACAGTAGAAAAATTTTTGTTACAGAGTTCTTCCAGACAAAGGGGAGATAAAGAAGATAATGACAGAAGATCAGGGGATGGGGCCTCATTAAGATTGTTATACACAAATGCTGATGGATTAGCTGGTAAGGCAGTAGAATTAAAAGATAAGACTCACAACAGTAAGGCAGATATAGTAGCAATTACAGAGACTAAGTTGAGTGAGGACATAAACAGTGTCACAGTTTTTCCTAAGGGCTTCAGAATACTAAGGGTTGAAAGATCTGAGAGGACTGGTGGAGGGATAGCACTGCTCATAAGTGAAAGGATTCAAGTTGAAGAAATAAACTTGGCTATAGAAAGTGAGTTCAAGGAATTTCTTGTTGCTCGCATAAATACTGGGTCAGAGAGCATTATAATAACTGTTGCATACAACCCACCAAGGAACCAAAATAGGCTTGAAGTTTATGAGGAAAGTTATATAGGTAATATTGAAGTCATAAACTCAGTTGTTAATATGGCATGGGAAAAAAAATGTAGGATTTTGATTATGGGAGACTTTAATCATAAAGAGATAGATTGGATAAATCTTGACCCACACAGTGGTGAGGACTCATTCGGGGCAAGATTCCTAGATTGCGTACAAGGGAATTTCCTACACCAACATGTAATGGAACCAACAAGGGCCAGGGGTGGGGATGAGCCATAACTACTTGATCTAGTGTTCACAGATAATGTGTTGGATATTGAAAAAATTGAGTATGAACCACCAATTGGAAAGAGTGACCACTGTGTGTTGTTGATGGAGTATATCATTTAAGATATTCTTCCTGAGAGTAGAGGCACTGAGGACATGAGGAGGAACTATCGGAAAGGAGATTACATCAAAATGAATGAGCTTTTTGCAGTTATTGACTGGAGAACCTTATTTTACAACAAATCTGTACAAGAAATGTATGACATCTATTGAGAGAAATATGGGAAGATAGTAGATTGCTGCATACCTGTCACCAAAGTAGGTGTAATTCATGCCAGAGAGAAATGGTTCGATAATGGGTGTAAAAGAGCTAAGGAGTGGAGAGACAAATGCTGGAAAAGGTATAGGAGGAGAAAAAACATAAATGCCTGGCAAACCTACAAAAGAGCAAGAAATGACTACCTAAGTAAAAGGAGAGAGGCAGAGAGAGACTATGAGAGGGACATCACCAGGAAGGCTAAAGAAAATCCCAAGCTTTTCCACAGCTTTATCAGGGGAAAACTGAAGGTAAAAGAACAGGTTTTAAGGCTAAAGAGAGCGGATGGAAGCATCACTGAGACGGATGAAAAGATCTGCAAAGAATTGAACAAGGAGTTTCAGTCAGTATTTACAGTAGAAAATACCCCACCCCCTCAGATTGCAGTGATAGAAGCTCAAGGGCCGGTATTAGAGAACATCAACCTTACAGCCACAGAGGTATGCAAAGCGCTGATGGATTTAGATGTTCATAAAGCTACAGGTCCCGATGACATATCCCCTCATGTGCTTAAAAAATGCGCAAACACAATATCAGTGGCACTAAGTATCATATTTAAGGAGTCACTGGAGTCGGGGGAGATTCCAAGATGCTGGAAACAAGCAAATGTGATACCTATCTTCAAAAAGGGAAGGAGGGATACGGCTCTGAACTATAGACCAGTTTCCTTGACCAGCATAGTTTGCAAAGTTATGGAGAAACTACTAAGGAAACATATCTCTCTTCACTTGGAATCCTTCAACTTTTTGTCAGTGAGGCAACATGGCTTCAGAGAAGGTAGATCAACAGTAACAAACTTATTAGAATTTTATGATGAGGTAAGCCAAATCTTACAGGAAAGAGAGGGCTGGGCAGATTGCATATTCCTAGACTTCCAGAAAGTGTTTGACACTGTTCCACATGGGAGACTTATTAGGAAGCTGCAATCAATGGCTAGAATAGGTGGAAATGTTTTAGAATGGATAAAAACTTACTTGGAAGGAAGGGAACAGAGGGTTAGAGTAAGACACTCAGTGTCTGAATGGAGAAGAGTTAGTAGTGGAGTTCCACAGGGTTCAGTTTTAGGGCCACTTTTGTTCCTTGTATATGTAAATGACCTACCAGAGTCTGTAAATTCATTCATGAATATGTTTGCAGATGATGCAAAGATTGTGAAGAAAGTAAAAACCGAGAACAATGGTAGAGAACTTCAGGAGGATCTAAATAATCTGCATGAGTGGTCAGAAAAGTGGCTAATGAAATTCAATACTTCAAAATGTAAGGTAATGAGAATGGGTACAAGTGCAAGAAGGCCCAAGCTTGACTACTCGGTGGCTGGAGTACAACTTCAAGTGACAGAAAATGAGAGAGATCTGGGAGTAAACATACTGGCAGATTTGTCTCCAGAAATACATATAAATGGCATAGTAAGGGCAGCATATGCATTCTTATCAAATGTAAGGGTAGCCTTCAGGCACATGGACAAGGAAATGTTCAGAAATATTTATGTAACCTATGTGAGGCCAAAACTCGAATATGCATCCACCTTTTGGAATCCGCACTTGAAAAAGCACACAGCAAAGCTTGAAAAAGTTCAAAGACATGCCACGAAACTGGTGCCAGAAATACGCAATCTCAGTTATGATGAGAGGCTGAGGGAATTAGACTTACCATCACTCGAAGCTAGAAGAGTGAGGGGGGATATGGTGACAGTCTTTAAATTCCTTCATGGTTATGATAGAGTGGATAGGGATCGATATTTTGATATGGCTGGCTCTAGAACTGGAGGTCATAGTTTGAAGCTTCGTAAGAAAAGTTCTTTGCAGGATGTAAGGAAATACTTTTTCAGTGTAAGAGTAGTTGATAATTGGAATTGGCTAAGTGAGGAGGTAGTTAATGCTATCTCAATCCATAGTTTTAAGGACAGGTATGATAAGTATCACTAAGTATAAAATGGAACCGAACAGGAGACGGGAAGATACGAGCTTTGGGCTCTTTCCCGTAAACACAAATAGGTAATCACAATTAGGTAATCACAGATATATATACACATACATACAGGACACTCACACAAACCAACGAAATTCACACATATGTAAATGTATGCAGAATTAAAACGAAACACCTTCACACTAATAAAATCTGCCCCACGAAACTCTGAGAGGGCAACATGAGCCATCTTTGCTCAACCCAGGATTAGATCTTGAAACAATAATGACTCCGCCACCCCGACTACTTACGTCAAATTATTACTAAATATAGTTTACAAAAAAGAATAATGAAAAGTATATATATATATATATATATATATATATATATATATATATATATATATATATATATATATATATATATATATATATATATATATATATATATATATATATGTATATATATATATATATATATATATATATATATATATATATATATATGTATATATATATATATATATATATATATATATATATATATATATATATATATATATATATATATATATATATATATATATATATATATATATATATATATATATATATATATATATATATATATATATATATATATATATATATATATATATATATATATATATATATATATATATATATATATAATTACTCGATTAATTTTTGAAGGTTTGGTGATACTTGGAGGAAATTTAGACCGGTGTACTTGGTAACACTGGCTGACTTGTCTTCGTCGCTCGAGTTTTTTTTTTTTTAATTTAGTGAGAGAGAGAGAAAGTGGTCAGGGTGGCAGCTCGGGAGGTTATTGTGTTGTTGTAGATTGTAAGATATTTTGAATTGATGGTAAAGGTACAGTATTAGTCCGGCACCTTAGTGTTGGTCTTTTTTCTTCCAAACCTTCACAAAACCCTTT
>JAXCGZ010005361.1:0-11240 GCA_037179515.1 Halocaridina rubra
AGGTTTTAACACTACGAGGAAATTCAATAGAGTCCCTGGAAGAGGGTGTTTTTCGACACCTGAAACAACTGAAAGATCTTGACCTCTCAGAAAATCGGCTGGAAAGAATTGATGACAAGTCTTTGTCAGGGCTCTCAAACCTGAGAGTGTTACACTTACATGACAATAGACTGGCATCTGTCCCATCAGAGAATTTGGCACTTGTACCTGACTTAGCTTACTTAAGCTTAGGTGGTAATGAGTTTTTAGAGATAAAAGCAGGAGACCTTCAGTCTCTTAGAACTTTGAAAGACTTGGACTTAACAAGCGCACATCTTGGAAATGGACTAACTGCTGAATCATTTAAAGGGCTGCATGGACTGCGCAAATTAATGCTTGAAGACTGCAGCCTTGAGGCTGTTCCTACAGGTGCTCTTAGCTCATTGACAAAGCTAGAAGAACTGCATATTGGACGTAATTTGTTTACGACTCTCCCACCCAATGCCTTTGCAAATAATCGTCATCTTTACTCCCTCTATGTGTCTGGTTGTCCAAATTTGATGTATGTGGAAAGAGATGTATTACATAATAATGTAAATGTCAAACAAGTTGTAATCACCCAAAATCCGCACCTGGCTTATATTGCAGAAGATTCATTTCGGTTCCTGAGTGAGTTGAGTCTTCTGAACCTCCATGGTAATAATATCCAGATGATCAGTGAAAATGCAGCATCATGGTCAGATATTGAAAAGTGGTCATTAGAGGGCAATCCAATAGCTTGTAACTGTTCTGCTGCATGGCTACGTACTCTAACAGTGGCTGTAAATTCAAGTACTAGCGTAAAATGTGCATCACCTAAAAGTCTGTCTGGAACACCATTAAACTTGACTGAACTAAGTGATCTGGCTTGTGGAATGGATCCTGCCACCCAGGGCTTAGTCATTGGCCTTGTTGTATTACTTCTAGTGGTGATAATTGCTGCAGCAGTAGTGATGATGTTATACCGCCATCACGGATCTTGTGTTCATCGGCTACTGAAAGGTCATAGGCTAGATAGACATGGAGGTGGTTTTGGGCACCACACTTGTAGTCATGATAATTACCCAGGATACATCATGACTCCTCAGAAACCTGTGCCTGTTACTGAACTCTAGCAGTCAGCCCGTTTCTGAGCGGAGTGCTCGAACATCGTGTTTGGGTCAAGCCCACTCAGTGAAAGTAGTGACATTTTGTTAATTTGGAAGTGTTAACATTGCTGGCATTGCTTTGAACTGGAAGTGCCAGCCCAGAGAGACACATACTCCCCAGCCATATGAGTATTATGTGGCTTTAATCAGACTTGAACTTTAATAACTGATGCATTTAATACGTTATGCAATGAAATATACTTTTTTTTATGGAAGTTGTGTTGTTGTTCTTCTTTGCAGTGCCTGTCTTCCATACTTTTGGAGACTTATGCCTTTAATTCCTTGCAGCTCTTAATGTTGCCTACGATATGGCATTGGTGTGTGTGCTTAGATCAGGCAACATTCTAGTTAATTAACCTGTTTTCTCCAAAATGGGGAATGATTAATATTGAGTAAGGACACAGTCGCAGAGTTTGACAGTTTTAATTTGATACCCCCCTCATTCCAAACATCACTTCCTTAAAGCATGTAAGTATGATTTTTTGGAGCATATAGGTTAAGATATAACAAGAACACACATCTGTAATAATTGTAGGGAGATAGTTTTATTTCAGAATCTAAATGTGATACTAACTCTGAGGAGAAAAATGGAACACAAAAACTTCCACTCGGTTAATCTAGTCTTTTTGTTCTTTTTTTTTTTTATTCTTTAAAAAATAGGTGTGTATGCCTTATCAAAGACTTTTGAACATTTTCTTGTATTCCTTAAGTCCCTGTGATAGACTTATTATACATCTCTTTCTAAGAATATTGTAGGATTTTTGAGCTTTTGTCATATTTTGAAATATTTTTTAAGATAGACTCTGTGATCATGAGAAGAATCATTATGACCAGATTAGCAATAATGGCCTTATGGTGTACCTTCTGTAAGGCTTCTATTTCTAAGTAGACAACCCCTGTCAAGCTGAAGCTGGTTATTTAAAAACCAAATAGAAAGGGAAATTAAATTATTGAACTTAATAATCAGCACGTCATATATTATACTGGTTGTGTATGGTTCACCAAATTTTTTGAAGAAACACTTGTCAGGATAATTTAGTACAATATTGGAAGCCCAGATTTAAAATGTCATACTTTACGGCTTAGAAGACTTTTTGCCTAATTGAAACCAAGTTTATGAGAAGTGAATTGCATATCAATATCATCTACAGAATAGTGTCATTATTTGAATGAGTCACTTGTCTAAATTGAATTATCCTATCAGCTTTTAAGCCTTCCAAAAAGTTGTGACATATTGGGATAATATTTATATTCTGAGGACTTATAGAAATGAAGTGGAGCTGCATGTAATAGGTAATGACATTTTTAAAGTAGTGATTCGCCATTATCCATGCCCACTTCTTTTCTACTCAGATACTCCTTTACTATTAAATTGGACATTGGATTAGATTATAATCTGCCACCCTCTGATCTTCAATGCCAAGGTCAGTTACAAATGTTGCATTAGGATTTTGGGAAGGCTGATTCTAATTTGATCATTTATTATAATTACAACTTATTTACAATATCATTAAGAGTTATTTATTCAACTTCTTGATAGCATGAGTTTGCAGATAAGAAATCCATCGTACAGTCTTGCTTTTGCTTACAACTTGTATCAACAGTAATAGCGTGTGATAAATGCACATCACTATGTCATATAAGAGGAATAAGTGATTTGAACCAAAGATGGGTAGTTGGAAACATCAGTGTCTGCAAGGTAAGTTTTTAAATGTTTACTTACTCGCAGGTGAACTTTATAGATGTTTATGACTTCTTGCTATGTCTGATCATGTATGTATGACAAATTTAATTTCCTAAAAAAGTTCTTTATTATATTAGAATCTACAGATTGTGCATATAAATACTTAGCAATTGGGAAGAAATTAATTGATCCATTTCCATTTCATTCATGCTTCATTATATAGTATGCAGCACAGAAAATCACACAATAGTTGGAAAAGGGATGATACAGTTGTTGCAGATTATTTTTCATCTTACCTTGCATATACTGAACCCATGAAGGTGCGTTTATGGGTGTTTCCAAAACCAGCAAATGGTATTCTAATACTGTATTTGGCTTAAAGACTTCTCTACTATTCTCTTTTCTGAAGGGCATAATAATTGTAATGTGTTAGTGCAGTGAATTACTTTATCTGTTACGAATCTAGTTTATGTATTGTTATGATGAACAATGTTTCATTTTTTTTTCTTGAATAGCAGTTATTTTCAACAATTTTTGAAGATAATGTCTATGAAAAAACCTATTTTGGTCACATTCATAGTATACATATTGGTACTGTATTCATCTCCGTATATAATACATTGAATGTAAAGGGTAAGAATTAAGTAATGATTGCTTTTATAACTTTAACAATGGTAATGATTATTTTTCTTCTGGTTCTGGACTCCATGAAAAAAAAAAAACTATAAAAGGAGATATGTCATTATTTTGTTCATTTGTGACCATCATAGCTTCAACCTGATTTTTTCTTTTCTTATTATGAATTAAAAGGAAAAATATTTTTGCAGTTAATTATGCCAGTTGAATTTTGTCTCCCTTTTTGAATATTTCCTCCTTATGATGCAAGGCCAGACCAAAGATGTGCTTTTACGTTCTATGCAACTCCGGTAGATGTAGTCAAGACGATCAACCATCACTTGAGTTATGCAAATAGTTAAGGTGATGTGTAATTCTTTTGGACTAGCCTGCAAAATACTACTATTTTATATTATGCAATATATGTCATTGGAATTTTTTCATAGACGTGTACATTCCTGCGCTAGATGTTAAATACTTTCGTATTGAAGAGAAATCCTTAGAGTAATGCATTGCCTGGAGATTGTTTTGCTCTGTGAGTATTTGGATAAGTAAATCTTGGTCAAGTGATGTGAAGCAGTCAGCAGATTTACTAATAGTTGTAAAGATGTTCAATGACTACAGCTGTCCGGTTTAACTTATAGTATAAATTACATCCCAGAAATAGATTTCCATCACAAAACTTCTACAACCAGGTTACAAAAAACCGGTTTTCCTTAATATTTATGTAATCCACAAATTAGGGTAATCAATTATTAAGTTATGTAGAGGAAGTTCAAGTTTTGTAATACTTGGTTGCAATCAAGTTGGAAATGTTATTTTTAATTCATATTATGTGCAGAAAGTATATTTTTACAGTTGGTAGTAAATATGGCTCTGCATATGACAGATTCTTATCCTATTGTCACGGGAGGCAGATCTTCAGGCAAGTTCAAGTCATTATCCCAAACTTTATATTAGAAAGTTTTTTCACATTTATTGCTTAAAACGAGCCTATATCCTTAGTAACTCTCATGGTCAGTGATTTTATATTTATAAGAAAGTTGTATTAGTATTTTAGTCCTCTACATGATATATATATGTATTCAAGTTTTTCCACTTTGGGACTTCCCAAGAGATCAGTAGCCTTCAATTATTCATTCTTAAAATCGTGGTAGCAACATCTGGACTTTAGTCATTTATGATCATACATTATTATACATCCTGTGTATAAGAAGCATAGTAAATTACTATGCAAATCTTGGTTATTCACCTTATCATGACATTCACTTTCATGCATAGTTTCAGAAAGGTAGCTCACACAATTTTGCTCCTGATACATCTTTTATTTCTTGAAATTTAATTAAAATCTCTTGTAGTTTGCAGTCATTTTAATTCCTTAGGCATTTAGGAGAACAATGTTATGAAATTGAGGCTAGTGGTGTTGACATGGAAGCCCAGCATTATAAAATGTGTTACTTATTACGCAGTTGTTGTAAGAAGTCGAGTGTTTTTCATACCCTTTGTACGGTATATTCGTGGAAATGTCCGATTTTACGAGTTCGTAGGATAAGGCTCCCTGTTTTTTGAATATTATTCCATGTATATATTATATATAAATATTAACCACAGTTCAGTGGATTTTTCAATAATATTTCTCTTTCATCTCTAATTATAATCCAAGCTCTTATAAATCTCATATCGTAGAATCATTACATATAATATTTAAAAACTCGTTCATATAATGGTTATTTCCAGAGCACTGGTCAGTTGTATATTTAACATATCAAGGTGTGATGTGCATATTGCATTGGAGCCATAATGAGTGATATCATGAAAAAAAAATTTCCTTTTACATTTACTCTTTTTGCTCTCTCTTCATTGGAATTCTCTTTAAATAGATTTTCTATTCCCTTAAAGACACTGTTATTTGTAGTGTCTGTTTTACCTCTCGTGATTGAAGACAACAACACTCCTCTCATTTTACTTATGCTATATTGGACTGGGTGAGTGCTGAGGGTATTGTAATGGCGCTTATCAAGTTTGATGTTGCAGCCGTAAAATGCGAGATAGGCAGTTTTTCATAGGGAAATCTCATTATTGTGGAACTGTCCATGCGTTGTGTATTTCTTTATGTATAGATAATTATTTTTCTTCTTACTGCTATTAGACAACGAACTCATGAGTAAAGAATGCAACCATTGCTTGTACTCAGCATTTTTATCATTGATAAGGACTTGAATAGGAATATCAAAGGCATTTTATATCATTAATTGGAATAATTGTTAAGTGTTATTAAGCAGATAAATTGACCTTATTTCATAGGAAAGGACTTTCAGAAATATTAAAATAAAATATTGACATTGGTATTGGCATGGAAATATACACAGTATATATAAGTCATACTGCTAAAACGGTACATTATTTGTCTTCATAGGGGTTACAGCTATTTTTTTTTTCTTCTCAGTTTTGTAGTTTAATAAATACCTTCAAATGTCATATGTGAAATGTCAAAGACAGAGGGAGATGGAATAGTTTTCATAGCAGTACTTTGTCAAGTGTATTCCCACAACAAATCATAGCCCAAGTAGTGTTATGATATTGTTCTTCCATTACTTTTAGAGATTAGAGTGTCTGACCTATTTGTTTGAAGGATCAGATACACTTTTCTGTTATAAGTGCATATGAGTATAGCTTTTTGATCACCTCAGGAATCAGCTTGTTTGATTAAAAATGGCCATCTTTTTAATTTGTTTCTGATATGAAATTTACATGTTCCTCTTGTTTCAGCTTTAAAATCATGATTGTGAGAGAAGTTCTCTTCATGGAAGATAATTGGCATGAATTTAAAACAAGCTACATAAGGAGAGAGTTTTGAAATATCGACTTGAAGTGTTTGTATTTGACATGATTTAAACAGATGAGCTCATCAAAAAGTACAGTGATAGGAAGAGGATTGCATTGATATGCTTCTCTTTGTAGTGGTGGACTTGCAATGAGGTACTGTGTGGAGATTTGTAGCTCTCGGATTGGTCGGTGCAGCAACTGCCTCTTCCCATCTACCTCCAGACTCTGGAACTCTCTTCCTCCTTCTGTCTTTCCTAATTCTTATGACCTTCATCCTTCAAAAAGCAGATCTATCGTCATCTCAGAGCCTAGTCCTCCATATCTCTGGGTCCTCTGTACTTTGACTTTTTTCTGTCTGTCGTTTTCCTTTGTGTGACATTACCTCATCTCTGCCTTGTCCTTAACCTTTTTCTTTTCCTTCGTCTTGGTATTCTCTCGTGCCCGAGCCTTTATTGATGAGGGCAGTTTCTGCCTGTCCCGGTGTCACACTTCAAAAAACAAAAAAAAATCAGCAAGGGATTACAAGAAGAGTAAAAATACTTTTTTTGCTTCCAGTAATTCTCAGCAGCACATCTAGAGAGAAAATAAATATTTACTTGTATGTCTTTCAGTGTCACAGATTTCTTCTAAAATATGTAATTTTTAAAAGATATTAATGTATATTAAAACCAAAGTTCTTTGTTTGCTTGATCTGGCAGAAACCTTGGTGACACTTGCAGAGGCTGCAGTTTATCTGGAAATATTGTCGCAGTTCATGAGCCTAGTCTCATGATAGTTCGGAGAGATGTAAAACATCAGCTAAGTATAGATATAATAGAAGGGAACATTCTAGTTTGCAATTCTTAGATGATTCGCTCATATACCTTGAATAACTTTCTGTTAGTAGATACATCAATCCATTGGAATTTGGGTTGACAGCAATATCACCCAACATGCACTGGTTTTGCCAGGCATGTGAGTTGACTATATTTCCTTTAAGCCTCCCTTAGGTAACCAACTAATGTTTTCACTTAATACTAATTGTGTCATATGGATCTTTTGTATAGTACCATAGGTATTAGTATTATAGTGATAGAAAAATCTCAGAAAGTATGATGAAAACTGCTTGAATTATGCCATTTGTAGTGTTCATGAAATGAAATGTATAGAAACAATATAAAATGAGCTGTATTGAAGTACTGTAAGTATTAAGTGTGATGAAAGATTTCAATGGTGAAACACAAACTATGAGACTAAATTAATTTTCAGTGCTGTATTTCCACCTTATGCATGTTTTAGGTGTAACTGAGTCCATAATGATATAAAAAGTCTTTGTCAGTCCATCAAAGTATTCTGTACTACAGATAAAATTCTTTATCACTTTCTAAGTAGCTGCAATTTCAGATAGTCACAAATTCCATTTTATAAGCAGATTTTTACATTAAAAATGTAGAGTAGCCCAGTGCTTTACTGTCATCTAGATTGAGCTGGATAAGGACTATAAAAAGTAACAAAACATAACTCTTAGAACTTATGAAATGTTTGACTGTAACATGGGGTCCATATAAAAATTCGACTCATTTAAATTTTATAATGAGTCTTCTTTTATTCTTATTTTATTTTCATAGGCAATACAGATATGTCCTCGTTGTCCATGGAGGGCAGCATAAATTTCAAAGTTCTTAAATATTGAAGCATAAGAAAATTAAGAAATTAATTTGCAGTAAATTCTATTACACAATATATGTCACAAATATATATAGCTCCTAGTTTTTAGATGTATCTTCTTACTTGAAGGTTAATAAAATCATAAACTTTTTTAAACCTTAACCCAGCAGGGGCCTTGTGCCTTTTTTTATTGTTATTATGCAATGAGTATAAGTTTTTATTTTTTTGTTCCTTATTCTTCATTTGTTTGTTTGTATGTGAGAGTGCCATGCTATGTTTTAGAGGATATTAGTAGGACATGAGTTTTCAATAAAAAAAAGTGGTGATCACAATGCTACAAATGCAAGACTTCTTTATATTCTAAAGAGAAATTTTTCATATTCGTATAAAATCAAAATCGCTCCTACTGCAATTTTTTTCATCTCCACAAACATCCCATGAATATGTATATAAATATGAAATACTGTACTTTATACACTTCATAGGCTCAATTTAATCACACAGCTCTGAATTGTTACATCACTGCACTGAGACTTTGTTATTCAGTCTTTTACCTGTTTTCCATTTCTTAATAAAGGATTATATAGAAGAGGTGTTAATTCTAATTTATCCTAGAAGTATTTTTAGTGTTTAGAGCGTATCACTTTAATATTTCCATTTTTACCCACAGAGGTGCCGATTATGATATTAACAGCATCCTCAAACTTCTCTGCAAAAAATTTTGGGCAATGTTATCGGACTTCTCTTTAACTAATAAAATAATCGAGTCCTTTAACACTTCTTCATGGACGTAAACTGTATTCCATCCATCCATCTCTTGACATTTTTCTAACAAAAAATTTCATACTGAGTGAGCTATCATAAGCAATCATATTTGAGAACAATTTTATTGCAATGATGAGAATGAATCTGGAATGAGATATCAAGATGCTGAAGATGTCTCTTCTCTTTTAATATTCATGTGTGATTGGTAACTTAGTCTATTCTTGCTTATCATAGAAGGAGCTTATAAGCAGTGTATGAATGGGATTGAATGATATCCCTTTTGTTATAGCTGTGATTGTGGCCATTCTGCTGAGTAATGTGGGATAAGTTATTGAATCTTGATATCATATCCATAAACTTGGGTATTAATGCATGTAAAGCCTCGCTATCCCACAAAACTCATTTATGGTACTGGAGTATGGCTATTTTGTAATAAAATCCTTCTCCATTTTCGTTACATTTGTAATATTTATATGACAAATGGAATACTAACTTGGTTATAATGGGGAAGGAAGGGATATAGACTAGAGAAGTCTCTCTCCTTAAATATTTTCTTGAAAAACAGCTGACAGTAAGCAATGAAATTAGGGTAAAATAAGATAAATTCCTTCCTTTTCTCATCTAAAAAAAGTTTGTGGCCTGCCTTCTAGCACATGGAACAGTAGGTATGTTAGGGGCGGGGACAAGCATTACTTTATCATATACTGTGCGTGTTGTAGTAGGCAACTAAAAGAGCTGATTTGAAAGTGGGATACAATAAAATCTTCCGTGATATCCCCATCTTGCTATAAATTGTTAAAGGGAGGAGGGATTGAGAATGACTTGCACTGTCCCCCATTAAACTTCCTTCCCTACTGCAAAGCCATGCCGATCGGTGAGAACGGATAAAATGTCATGACCTGATTCCTCCATTCTTTTATTGCAAATGTAGCCATGCAATGTTATTTTTACAATACGACCATTGTTCATGGGTCTTCTGTGTATTATAATATTAGGCATTTACAGTAATATAAGATAATTTAGTTTGCAAAGGATTGCCTCTTTCTCTATTTATTGGTATTATTTAAAAGAAACTGCCATAGTTGTTCCTGAGATTAAGAAAATTTATGTTTATCTCTTGATTATCTTCCATCACCCCAACAGTGTTGATAACATTTCTTCTCAAAGCATGAAAATTCACAATCCGAAAACCTCTTTGAGAATAGTTGCCTGCAAAATAGAAGTAACATAAGCTTGATAATTAGCTTACAAAGAAAAAATAACAGAACCTAAATATCACTAGGCATAAATTAATAAGTTATATGATATGAAAAAAAAACACTGCAACAAAAAAATTTATATTGATTCGGATGAGAAATAATCACCGTCTTTTCTTGAATAGCCAAGAAATAATCTTAATATTGACTATTATGAGAAATACTTTCACACTATGGGAGAAAAGCAATGGGTCACCAGCAAAGCAAATTAATATTTAGTATTGTCATTGCAAAAGAAGCAGAATAAATATGAATAAGACGAAGAGGCTAGGGAGTAGAAATATAAAGCCAATAACAACAGCCTTCATGTATCATTAGAAGTCAAATGACAGAGGATTTGAAGCTGTGTAAAAGAGACATCTGGGATTTTATTGGATTCACATTTCACTCTTATAGAACATATAATGAATGTGTTGCCGTGTTAGTAAACAAAAATTAATTTGAATTCATATATTTTGGTAGACTCGAATTCCTTGGTCACCAGAGAATAAATACTGGATTACTGTGGTGACATCTACAGCAAGTGTTCGTAACTAGCCTGTTTGGATTACCATTTTGATCAGTGTTCAGTACACTTTAGTGGAAGAAGGTAATATAGTCTGGCTATCTTCACTATAAAGTATAATCGATAACAGCAACAACATATGTAGGTGAAGGCGATACATCTCCTAGTAAAGTTTTGGCATCTATTAATCTTACTTCTCTGTTTGGCATTTCTTTCAAGTTGTTTGAAATTTTTTAGTAGAAAGAATTAACCGGTGAATTATACTCTTAAATGGTGGTGTTGGCTTCTACGGATTGCTGAATATTCTCGAGTCTTTTTAAAGTCGAGCGCAATCTGAATCTCTTTGTGTATAGTATAAGAGGTACTTTTGTTCTCTGTGAATAATTTGGTAGGCTGTTTCAGTATCGGTGAACATGGCCTTCAGTCATTTTCTTCTGTCTCAGGTGTCTATTATGTAATTTGGCAAGTTGGTAGTAACGAGTGTACAACACATGAGTCATGTATTAAAATACCACATTTAAATTTTAGCGAAGTTCAGCTTTTGTGGCAATATATGATGTGTGAGGACTATTCTCATGTGGTAGTATAAGAGAAAAGTCCACATTCATATTCCCAGCATATCACAGAGGTCGACTAAAAGTATGTAAACTTGTGATGGCTGTGATAGAATTATACACGTGCATGCCCTTGATGGTGGTTGTAGGGGAACATAATAGATATTATTGGTGGAGAGAGAAATCTTCTCACCTTTGTATTCCCAGCTTGTAGTGGAAAAC
>JAXCGZ010005362.1:0-11208 GCA_037179515.1 Halocaridina rubra
TATATATATATATATATATATATATATATATATATATATATATATATATATATATATATATATATATATATATATATATATATATATATATATATATATATATATATATATATATATATATATATATATATATATATATATATATATATATATATATATATATATATATATATATATATATATATATATATATATATATATATATATATATATATATATATATATATATATATATATATATATATATATATATATATATATATATATATATATATATATATATGTGTGTGTGTGTGTGTGTGTGTGTGTGTGTGTGATTACCTAATTGTGATTACCTAATTGTGTTTACGGGAAAGAGCCCAAAGCTCGTATCTTCTCGTCTCCTGATCGGTTCCATTTTATACTTAGTGATACTTATCATACCTGTCCTTAAAACTATGGATTGAGATAGCATTAACTACCTCCTCGCTCAGCCAATTCCAATTATCAACTACTCTTACACTGAAAAAGTATTTCCTTACATCCTGCAAACAAGTTTTCTTACGAAGCTTCAAACTATGACCTCTAGTTCTAGAGCCAGACATATCAAAATATCGATCCCTATCCACTCTATCATAACCATGAAGGAATTTAAAGACTGTCACCATATCCCCCCTCACTCTTCTAGCTTCGAGTGATGGTAAGTCTAATTCCCTCAGCCTCTCATCATAACTGACATTGCGTATTTCTGGCACCAGTTTCGTGGCATGTCTTTGAACTTTTTCAAGCTTAGCTATGTGCTTTTTCAAGTGCGGATTCCAAAAGGGGGCTGCATATTCGAGTTTTGGCCTCACATAGGTTACATAAATATTTCTGAACATTTCCTTGTCCATGTGCCTGAAGGCTACCCTTACATTTGATAAGAATGCATATGCTGCCCTTACTATGCCATTTATATGTATTTCTGGAGACAAATCTGCCAGTATGTTTACTCCTAGATCTCTCTCATTTTCTGTCTCTTGAAGTTGTACTCCAGCCACCGAGTAGTCAAGCTTGGGCCTTCTTGCACTTGTACCCATTCTCATTACCTTACATTTTGAAGTATTGAATTTCATTAGCCACTTTTCTGACCGCTCATGCTGATTATTTAGATCCTCCTGAAGTTCTCTACCATTGTTCTCGTTTTTTACTTTCTTCACAATCTTTGCATCATCTGCGAACATATTCATGAATGAATTTACAGACTCTGGTAGGTCATTTACATATACAAGGAACAAAAGTGGCCCTAAAACTGAACCCTGTGGAACTCCACTACTAACTCTTCTCCATTCAGACACTGAGTGTCTTACTCTAACCCTCTGTTCCCTTCCTTCTAAGTAAGTTTTTATCCATTCCAAAACATTTCCACCTATTCTAGCCATTGATTGCAGCTTCCTAATAAGTCTCCCATGTGGAACAGGGTCAAACGCTTTCTGGAAGTCTAGGAATATGCAATCTGCCCAGCCCTCTCTTTCCTGTAAGATTTGGCTTACCTCATCATAAAATTCTAATAAGTTTGTTACTGTTGATCTACCTTCTCTGAAGCCATGTTGCCTCACTGACAAAAAGTTGAAGGATTCCAAGTGAAGAGAGATATGTTACCTTAGTAGTTTCTCCATAACTTTGCAAACTATGCTGGTCAAGGAAACTGGTGTGTGTGTGTGTGTGTGTGTGTGTGTGTGTGTGTGTGTGTGTGTGTGTGTGTGTGTGTGTGTGATTACCTAATTGTGATTACCTAATTGTGTTTACGGGAAAGAGCCCAAAGCTCGTATCTTCCCGTCTCCTGATCGGTTCCATTTTTAGACTTAGTGATACTTATCATACCTGTCCTTAAAACTATGGATTGAGATAGCATTAACTACCTCCTCGCTTAGCGAATTCCAATTATCAACTACTCTTACACTGAAAAAGTATTTCCTTACATCCTGCAAACAAGTTTTCTTACGAAGCTTCAAACTATGACCTCTAGTTCTAGAGCCAGCCATATCGAAATATCGATCCCTATCCACTCTATCATAACCATGAAGGAATTTAAAGACTGTCACCATATCCCCCCTTACTCTTCTAGCTTCGAGTGATGGCAAGTCTAATTCCCTCAGCCTCTCATCATAACCGAGATTGCGTATTTCTGGCACCAGTTTCGTGGCATGTCTTTGAACTTTTTCAAGCTTAGCTATGTGCTTTTTCAAGTGCGGATTCCAAAAGGGGGCTGCATATTCGAGTTTTGGCCTCACATAGGTTACATAAATATTTCTGAACATTTCCTTGTCCATGTGCCTGAAGGCTACCCTTACATTTGATAAGAATGCATATGCTGCCCTTACTACGCCATTTATATGTATTTCTGGAGACAAATCTGCCAGTATGTTTACTCCTAGATCTCTCTCATTTTCTGTCTCTTGAAGTTGTACTCAAGCCACCGAGTAGTCAAGCTTGGGCCTTCTTGCACTTGTACCCATTCTCATTACCTTACATTTTGAGGTATTGAATTTCATTAGCCACTTTTCTGACCACTCATGCAGATTATTTAGATCCTCCTGAAGTTCTCTACCATTGTTCTCGTTTTTTACTTTCTTCACAATCTTTGCATCATCTGCAAACATATTCATGAATGAATTTACAGACTCTGGTAGGTCATTTACATATACAAGGAACAAAAGTGGCCCTAAAACTGAACCCTGTGGAACTCCACTACTAACTCTTCTCCATTCAGACACTGAGTGTCTTACTCTAACCCTCTGTTCCCTTCCTTCTAAGTAAGTTTTTATCCATTCCAAGACATTTCCACCTATTCTAGCCATTGATTGCAGCTTCCTAATAAGTCTCCCATGTGGAACAGTGTCAAACGCTTTCTGGAAGTCTAGGAATATGCAATCTGCCCAGCCCTCTCTTTCCTGTAAGATTTGGCTTACCTCATCATAAAATTCTAATAAGTTTGTTACTGTTGATCTTCCTTCTCTGAAGCCATGTTGCCTCACTGACAAAAAGTTGAAGGATTCCAAGTGAAGAGAGATATGTTTCCTTAGTAGTTTCTCCATAAGTTTGCAAACTATGCTGGTCAAGGAAACTGGTCTATAGTTCAGAGCCGTATCCCTCCTTCCCTTTTTGAAGATAGGTATCACATTTGCTTGTTTCCAGCATCTTGGAATCTCCCCCGACTCCAGTGACTCCTTAAATATGATACTTAGTGCCACTGATATTGTGTTTGCGCATTTTTTAAGCACATGAGGGGATATGTCATCAGGACCTGTAGCTTTATGAACATCTAAATCCATCAGCGCTTTGCATACCTCTGTGGCTGTAAGGTTGATGTTCTCTAATACCGGCCCTTGAGCTTCTATCACTGCAATCTGAGGGGGTGGGGTATTTTCTACTGTAAATACTGACTGAAACTCCTTGTTCAATTCTTTGCAGATCTCTTCGTCCGTCTCAGTGATGCTTCCATCCGCTCTCTTTAGCCTTAAAACCTGTTCTTTTACCTTCAGTTTTCCTCTGATAAAGCTGTGGAAAAGCTTGGGATTTTCTTTAGCCTTCCTGGTGATGTCCCTCTCATAATCTCTCTCTGCCTCTCTCCTTTTACTTAGGTAGTCATTTCTTGCTCTTTTGTAGGTTTGCCAGGCATTTATGTTTTTTCTCCTCCTATACCTTTTCCAGCATTTGTCTCTCCACTCCTTAGCTCTTTTACACCCATTATCGAACCATTTCTCTCTGGCATGAATTACACCTACTTTGGTGACAGGTATGCAGCAATCTACTATCTTCCCATATTTCTCACAAAAGATGTCATACATTTCTTGTACAGATTTGTTGTAAAATAAGGTTCTCCAGTCAATAACTGCAAAAAGCTCATTCATTTTGATGTAATCTCCTTTCGGATAGTTCCTCCTCATGTCCTCAGTGCCTCTACTCTCAGGAAGAATGTCTTCAATGATATACTCCATCAACAACACACAGTGGTCACTCTTTCCAATTGGTGGTTCATACTCAATATTTTCAATATCCAACACATTATCTGTGAACACCAGATCAAGTAGTGATGGCTCATCCCCACCCCTGGCTCTTGTTGGTTCCATTACATGTTGGTGTAGGAAATTCCCTTGTACGCAATCTAGGAATCTTTCCCCAAATGAGTCCTCACCACTGTGTGGGTCAAGATTTATCCAATCTATCTCTTTATGATTAAAGTCTCCCATAATCAAAATCCTACATTTTTTCTCCCGCGCCATGTTAACAATGAGTTTATGACTTCAATCGTACCTATATGACTTTCCTCATAAATTTCAAGCCTATTTTGGTTCCTTGGTGGGTTGTATTCAACAGTTATTATAATGCTCTCTGACCCAGTATTTATGCGAGCAACAAGAAATTCCCTGAACTCACTTTCTATAGCCAAGTTTATTTCTTCAACTTGAATCCTCTCACTTATGAGCAGTGCTATCCCTCCACCAGTCCTCTCAGATCTTTCGACCCTTAGTATTCTGAAGCCCTTAGGAAAAACTGTGACACTGTTTATGTCCTCACTCAACTTAGTCTCTGTAATTGCTACTATATCTGCCTTACTGTTGTGAATCCTATCTTTTAATTCTACTGCCTTACCAGCTAATCCATCAGCATTTGTGTATAGCAATCTTAATGAGGCCCCATCCCCTGATCTTCTGTCATTATCTTCTTTATCTCCCCTTTGTCTGGAAGTATTCTGTAACGAAAATTTTTCTTCTCTTCTTCATTTCTTTCATCATTTAACCTTCTTGCCTCTTGCAACAAGTTTTTGATCTTTCCCATCTCTTCCTGTGTTCTGTATCGTCTAATGAACACTTCTTTGATTCTTGAAGGTCTTTTAGACTTTTTTTTCTCAACAATATTTCCCTACATGTCTCCCCTCTCTCAAAGGTTACTTTTGTTGGTCTCGGCTTTCCTTCCCTCGAATATTTACCTGTGTGTGTGTGTGTGTGTGTGTGTGTGAAGCATTGGAGTATTTAGACTTTAAAGTGGATGCAAGTGACATTCAGAAGACCACGGAAAATGCGGAAGCAATATAAAATGCCAACGTTCCTGGAAATGTAGATGAACTTGAGTAATTCATGGGATCATTGGTAGTCTATGCATATTTCAATTCTAATTTAGGTACGATAGCTCACCCACTATATAACCTATCAAAGAAGGACATTAAGTGGAATAGGATTTCTGAAAGTAATAAAGCAGTTCACCAAATAAAGAAGGGGGTAACTACTCCATGTGTTATTACACATTTTATATGATTTAACAGTGCATCTGACTTGCTAAGCTTCATCTTATGGAATAGGTGAAGAATTAGCGCACATTATGCAAAACAAATCAGAGCTACCAATTACAGTTATTTCATGCTCACAATAATAATGAATGACACTAGTCACAGATACAGAAAGAAGTATTAGCACTAGTGTAGGCAGTAACCAAATTGCACATGTACTTACATGGGAGACCAAAATTCACTTTGGTCGCTTATCACCAATTACTACTTCCCATAATGGGACCAAAGAATATATTACCTATACTAGTAGCTGCCAGGTTACATAGATAGATAATTACTTTAGCTGCTTATACAAAGCAGTTAGAGTATTGATCTACCACTAAAACAGGAAACGCAGATGCTTTTCCTCATCTACCTATGGAGAGGCACAAGACAGTAACGATGCTGAAATACACCTTGTAGAAAGTTACAGCTTACCTAATATAGCCTTGCTGTACGCTTAATGCAGTAGTTAGCAAATGGTCACGGAGTAGTCGAAATAGAGGAAGACTGTGAATATTTCTTGAAGATATGGTCAGAACTATCTTGTAACAAAAATGAAGTCATACTTAGGGGAGCAAGAATAGTATTTGCAAAAGCTCTCAGAGAACCTATTTTTAAGGAATTGCACGCAAAGTATGATTTTGACTAAGGATGTAGCTAAAAACATTTGCTTTGTGGCTGAATACTGATGCATACTTTGAATCTTATATAAAACAGTGTTGCACATATACCATATATCTAAGTCATCTCAAACCTACTTGTATGCACCCATGGGAAAATCCAAGACATGCATGGCAAAGATAGCATATAGATTTGAAAGATCATTTTTGTCGTTTATTTTTAAGTGTAGTAGATACATTTAGCAATTGGCTTGAAGTAGTTCAGATGCAGTCAACATATTCTCTTGATACAAAAAAGCACTGATGCAATCTTTGCTATGCATAGTCTTTCAAAAAGAATTGCGGCAGATACTAGAAGTCAGTTCAATTCTGGTGAATTCCAATTATATTTAAAGACTAATGGAATCAATCATACGAGGTCAACACCATATCACTAAGTATGAAAGGTGAGGCACCTGAAAAATGTGTACCAAGGATTATAACAAGGACTGGCACTGTTTACAAGTTGGGAGCTCTCCAATATTTAGAAATAAACAAGAGACCGTGACCTGCTATGGACGTTAAATCACCCAAGCAAGGTATCTAAGACCACAGTGACTCTCTAGAGGGATTTGCATGAGTTGTGAGTAGTGCTGAACTTTTTTTTTTTTTTAAGTGAAATATTTCAAAGATTTGAATCCCTACTCTACATCCCCTCTTGACCCATTGGCTGATTTCTGCGCATGTGCACTGGTGTTGTGACGTCACTGAGCTTCCACTGCGGCTCTGCTTAACAACAATGGATCCAACTGTTATTACCAAACTTTTGGAATCTCAAGAAAATGCATATAAGAATGCTATGGAGGTAATGGTGAAACAGCTTCGTGACAGGATAAAATCACTCCAATCCACAGTTTCCAACCTTATGACAAGCCTGGAGCTCAACCAGAGTAAAATTGATGACCTCAAATCGACTATTAAAATTCATGAGAAAGAAAAGAGTAACGACAAAGAAACAATCGATAATCTATCTCAACAAATAAATTCTGCAAATCAACAAATAACCACCTTAGAAGAACGCTTGAATTACCAAGAAGATTATTCCAGAAGAAACAACATCCGATTAAGTGGTGTAGAGGAGCGACGTGATGGGGAGACCTGGGAGCAAACAACGACGATGGTATCAGCCCTGATAGCTGATAAATTACAGCTAGAAGGCATGACGTTGGAGAGGGCTCACAGGGTGGGACCACTTCGTGATGACAAACTTCGCCCCATAGTGGCTCGTTTCTCCAGCTACTGTGACAGAGAGACGGTCATGCGAAATGCCAAAAAGTTGCAAGGCACCAAGATCTACCTTAATGATGACCTGTGTGCTGCATCACAGGCAATAAAATCTGCAAAGATGCCACAACTAAAAAAGGTTAGAGCAGAAGGGAAAATAGTCTACTTTAGGCATATTAAGCTCATCATGAAGGAACGATACAACACCGGGAGTGTGGCTGGTGCAGTGGGTGGCTCAGTTAAGGAGATGACCTGGATCGGTGGTGCGGGGGTGGGGGGCGCGGGAGTTGGGGGCCGGAGAGCAATATGTCATCACCCATACCCCCTACTGCCCTGTCTCCCGCCACGGGTGCTATAAAACGATCTCACCCTTAATCAAAAAATGGCCGGAAGAACCTGGTAAGATTTGGAAGAAAAAAATGGTAACTAGTGAGTCAGTAAATGTAAAAGTAGTATAATTTATTTCTCCACCATGGCTGTAAATAGATACCTTCCATACTATTCCATTAGTGACAATGAGCTTATAAGGCTAACAAACAACGACAAAGTACTTCCAATTTACTTATGTATCAGTGAGCTTGATAGGATGATATTTAACCCACTTGATCTAGAAAATGAAATAGATTAGTTTTTTAATAATATGAGAAACGCAACCAACACTTTTTCAATTTATATGTACTTATTATGAACTGTATTCAAATTTAAATAAATCTAACGCATTTTCGGTTTTGTGCATGAATATTAGAAGTCTTGCAAATAATATTCAAATATTTGTTGAACAATGTTTAACAGGAAATAATATATGTGATGTAATGGGTTTTTTGGAGACTAGGCTGGATAATGATATTGAATCATTGTATAATATAACAGGGTATAATATGTTCACTCAGAACAGAGACAGGAAAGGTGGAGGTGTATGTATGTATGTAGCAAATAAGTATAGCTCGAGTATTATAAAGGAGTGCATTATGATGGAACGATTCATTGAATTTGTTAGTGTACAGGTACATAACGGTAAGGAAAATTGCTTCTTTGCATCTGTATATAGACCACTGAAGGGGAACATGCCTGAATTCCTTGGAGCTTTACTGAAAGTATTTGATTTTGCAGCAAGAAAAAAGTACAAAACTATTGGAACTTGGATTTGTTTAAAATAAATGATCAAAGAGTAACTGATTTTATAAACATAATGTATTCACATGGCTGCTTTCCACTAACTACTAAACCTACGAGAGTAACTGAAAATAGTGCATCTCTAATCGATCATATCTGGACCACAAATCTTGAAGACAACATAAGCAGTTGCATCGTGTACACCGACATAGCACATCATTTCGCAGTATACTCCCAGTTTAAAAAAGAAGAACATAAATTTGATGCATATGTAGAAAAAAGACATTACTCTGATGATAACATAGCTAAATTTACTAGAGATATATCACATGAAAAATGGTAACATATCATAGACCTAAATAACGCAAATGAAGCTTTTAATAAATTTCACTGTACATTTAGAGATAAATTTCTAGACTGCTTTCCTCTGAGAAAATCGACTTTAAATAATAGAAACAACAGATACCCACATATAACTGCAGGATTAAAAAATAGTTTCAAAGAAAAACACCGATTAGACAAACTTGCATCAAAATGGTCTTTGTCTTTTGGAACCAGATATAAAGCTTACAGGAACAAATTAGTAACACTTCTTCGAGCTGCAAAAAAATGGATATTTTCAGGATAAGCTTAAGAAGGAACAAGCAAACAGCAAGTCCACCTGGAATACTATAAACAGCCTAATGGGACGAAAACAAATTAATCATTTAAAGGAAATCAATTTAAAAAATGATAATGACCACACTGCTAATATCATTAATAATCATATCTTAACTATAGCACAACCATCACCGGAACAACAAAATGTGCAATAAAACTCACACCGACAGTTTCTTAATAATACACCAGACTTTTCGTTTTACTTGTATCCTGTAACAAGGGAGGAAGTCACTAAATATATACACACCTTAAATCCAAATACAGCATCAGGATATGATGAACTTCCATCAAAACTACTCCAGGTCACTGCCCATTATATTGGTACCCCACTTACCCACATAATCAATCTATGTTTCAGCAAGGATGCTTTCCAGACAACCTAAAAAGTGCTAAAGTAATACCTGTATTTAAGTCAGGTACTGAAGATGATGAAAATAACTATAGACCTATATCAATCTTACCGTCCTTAAGTAAAGTGTGTGAAAGAGCGATTGTTCACAGACTTAAAAAATTCCTTGAAAAGTTCAACTTATTATCTGAAAATCAATACGGATTTCGTAATAATAAGACCACTGAAAAAGCAATAATGAACTTTACAAGTGATGTTTATCAAAATTTGGAAAATAAAAACTTTGTTGAAGGGGTTTTCCTAGACTTGTCCAAAGCATTTGACTCATTAGACCATGATATGCTAATAGAAAAACTAACTTGTGTGGGTATTAGGGGAACACCAGTACAGTTATTTAAGAGCTACTTGAAAAATTGAAAACAAGCCGTATATTGTAATGGGAAAGCATCTTTGTTGCAAACTATTGAGAGGGGGAGTACCACAGGGATCAATACTGGACCCACTGTTATTTTTAGTTTATAGAATTGATATTTCCAATGCCAGTAATAAATTCAAATATATTCTTTCTCTTGCATGATAGTAACCTTGACCACCTGCATTCTGTTTTAAATAGTGAATTAGCACAAATTAACAACTGGGTCTCTGTTAATAGATTAAAGCTAAATGTTTCCAAAACTGACTATATCTTATTTCAAAATAGATCTGTAGTACACAATATTGATCAAGTTAATATGAATGGGTATGAAGTTAACAGAGTTGCTTGTAAGAAACTTTTGGGAGTAATTATTGATGAAAATTTAAGTTGGAAATATCATATTCAATCTGTCTGCTGAAAACTGTCCAAGACGTGTGGAATTTTGTATAAAATTCGCCATAACCTAACAAATGAGGCCTTAAAAAGCATATACTATGCCCTGTGTTATCCTCATATTATATACTGTTTGTCCATCTGGGGTTGTACTTGGCCGTCAATTGTAAGAGATGTATTTGTAACTCAGAAAAGACTGATCAGAACTATTGCATATAGTGGAAAATATGATTCAACTTCCTCTTTATTCAAGGAGCTAAACTTGCTTAAATTTCATTACTTGATACAATATTTCTGTCTTATTATTATACATAGTGATGTTAATGATAACAGAAAATTATTTAGATTTATTCAACACAACCATGGAACCAGAGGTAACAATATAAATTTGATATGTCCACAGCCGAGAACAACCTTGTACAAATTTTCTATTCACTGTTTTGGCCCAAAATGTTAGAATGCATTACAAGAAGATGTAAAAACAATAACTGGCATAACTTTATTTAAAAAGAAACTCTAACAGCATTTATTTACTAGGCAAAATCAAGCAGCTGTTGATTAATAATTAATACAGTATTGGTACATCATTATGTCCAGGTTAAGGTCAGATTACTGTTTTGGTTTATTACATGATAAGTATGAGATTGCTATATTGGAGCTTTTGTGAACTATTGCCGTCATACTTTAAATTATGTGAAATGTATATTAAATTGCCTGCCAAGGAGCTCTTGCTCAGCAGGCTAGTGCCTCTGAATATAATGTACCTATTTATTCCTGTATGTATACTGGATATTTGGCAATAAAATCAATGATTATGACTCTAAACCAGAGCCAGGGACATGAACAGATAAGTTCCCCAAGATTATCGTCCTTACTCTGTTCTGAAAGTGAGACCAGTTACACACATGATACAGTAAGCGTATATAGCATATGATTCAGTGCATGTATGCAGTCATAGAAGGTTACTACCTCCCAGAAAGAACAAGAGAGTCCCTCCTGATAGCCTAGATCTATAGTTATATGTTTTTACGGCATCATATAACATACGATACGACGTCAAGTACAAAAGATTGAGTTCATATTCTAGTTATGATACTTGACATAT
>JAXCGZ010005363.1:0-11178 GCA_037179515.1 Halocaridina rubra
ACAAATCAATGCCCCCTAATAATGATAGGAATAGAATTTATTAAGATAAGGTTTCTTATAGAATTTACTGTTGATGTTATGGTCTATATCATTTTAAATGTGTATACATGCCAATACTCTACCTCATTTGTTTGCTAATGTTCTACATGAGTCATAATTTTACTGTAACTAACTCAATTTTGTCTTTTGAAGAAACGAGAGAAGTAGATGAATTAATGCTTTGATTTAAACTGACTTTTGATCTTAATTAATGTTTGATATTAGTTACACACTGAAATTATACTGTTTAAGGTTATGTTTGTTTAAATATAAGAATATGTTTGTATTAAAGATTTCCGACAAGGAAATAGACTCTGCATGCTCTAGTTGTCTGTAGAAGTACTATATATATGTTATGTTTGTGTAATTTGTTTAGGGTTCATAGAAATAGGATTTCTTAGATGATAACTTAAATAATTCGGCCCCGTTTTTATTGTAAACAAATGTTAGTTTAGGATGATGAAACTGAAATTAGAGATATTTCAGTGTAGTGGGGAGGGATGTCGTAGGACTTTTGGCTAGGTGTCAAAAGAAACATTGAACACTCTCTCCAGTGTGTAATAGGATGAGGCCTATGGTTAAAAAGTGTCACGAAGATATATAGCTGGTCCCGTGGGACTCGGCATCTGGCGTATCAAATATCTCAAGAGGGTGAGAGATATAAACCAGTCCTTTATTCCCCATACCACACAGAAACACTTGTCCTAAATGTGAAGTACAAGCCCGGGGGAGATACCCAATGGCAATAGGCAATTACCACCCACTCCTTTGCAATAGGCTCGTTGGATTAGCCCCTCCCCTAAATAGGCGGGAATCCACTTCGAACCTGGAGTTGATTTGCCGAGTTGGATGTCAAGCCACGCCTTGCCCTCAGGGTATTTCAAGAACCACCCAAGGCAGACAGAGTTAGTTAGAACTTTGCCAGGGGCACGAATAGATCAGAGATTGAGTTAATCATAGGGTGGGGGCATTGAGGCGTCGAAGATGTGTTGTACTCTAGAATAAATATAAGATAAAGGAATTACTGCTTGTCCATTCTTACCTTGTACCCGTCTGGTACTAATAATTAGAACGTAGGGTGGAAACCCCTACGTCACTATTTCAAAGAACAAAGAAATTTCAAAGGCAGCTGACGTGGCTAAAGGTGTGAATATATTAACGAAGAAAAGGTCACAGGTGATAGAAGAGGTAGAAATATTATTATTGTTATGGATAACTGAAAAACAATTAGCGAGGCCATAATATGCGCTAAAGCTTTGTAAATCCACCAAGATTTAGTAGCGAACTCACCAACTTCTAGTGGCGCTAAACTGGAGGAATTTAAAGCCAGTAGAAGCTTGTTTGAACACTTTTGTAGCAAAACTGGGATTCATAGCATCATTAGACACGGAGAGGCGGCTACTTCCGATCAAAAAGCAGCGGAATTTTAAGTGAAGGAATTCGCTAAATATATTGAAGATGAAGGTTATAGCCCTCAACAAGTTTTCAATTGTGATGAAACGGGACTCTATTGGAAGAAAATTCCCAAAAGAACCTATATAACCCAAGAGGAGAAATCACTGCCTGGTCACAAACCAATGAAAGACAGGCTTTCCCTTTTACTATGCGCTAATGCTAGTGGGGACTGTAAGATCAAGCCTCTTTTAGCTTACCACTCTGAAAATCCGCGTGTTTGTAAACGCAATAACGTATTGAAGGCCAGCCTCGCAGTAATGTGGAGGTCAAATCCAAAGGCTTGGGTCATGCGGATTTTATTCCTAGAGTGGTTGATTGAAGTGTTTGTGCCAGCAGTGAAGAAATAACTTGAGGAAAATAATTTGCCTCTTAAGTGTCTTCTCATAATGGATAATGCTCCTGCCCATCCTCCAGGTGTGGAAGATGATCTCGCTATACGTTACGACTTCATTAAAGTAAAATTTCTGCCTCCCAACACCACTCCTACCCTCCAGCCCATGGACCAGCAGGTAATTTCTAATTTTAAAAAGCTGTATACGAAGGGGCTTTTTGCCAGGTGTTTCCAGGTCACCAATTACACGGATCTGACCCTTCGTGATTTCTGGAGAGACCACATTAATATCCTCCACTGCATTGGCCTCATTGAAAAAGCATGGAAGGAGGTCTCATATCGTGCATTGAACTCCGCCTGGAGAAGAGTTTGGCCAGGTTGTGTTACTGATAGAGACTTTGAGGGCTTCAAGCAGGAGTTAGCTATCAAAATTGTGAATGAAATTGTGGCCAGGGGCATAAATTTGGGCTTGGATGTCAATGAGGAGGATGTGAAGGAGCTAGTGGGGGACCACAAAGAAGAACTTACCACAGATGAATTAATTGACTGCTCCAAGAGGAGCAGTCACTGGAGGAAGGGGTAAAGGTGTCCAGTGAAGATTTGAAAGAAATTTTTAGTAAGTGGAATGATGTGCAGGCTTTTATTGAGAATCATCACCCAGATAAAACTGTGGGCAACAGAGTAGTGAATATGGTAAATGACAATGCAATGAATATTTTTAGAAAAGTTTACCAAAGAAGAAAAAGACAAATTTCCCTGAATGGTTTCCTTGTCCCAGTAGGCAGGGAAGCAGCTTTCAAAAGAGAAAAGAGAAAGAAAACACCAGAAATACAGCCTGTATCAGAAGAGTTCCCTAACGTTTCTATGGAAGGGAACTCTCCTTCCAAAAAATAAATCCCCCTCCTCCTCCCCCTCCACCACCATCCTTGTATCCCAGCAACAATCATACACAAAGGTAAATAGAGTACTGTATTTCTATTATTAATATTGTATGCTATTTTCTTTTTACAGAGGATATTGCTTATAACCTGCATTATATTTATTGTTTTTCATGACTTAACAAATTTTAAAATGAATATTTGTGGTGACCTGGAACAGATTAATTGACTTTACATGCTTTTCAATGGGAAAATCAAATCCAACCCACGAACTTTCCAACCCAAGTAAATTTTTTTGGAAAGGATTAAGTTCGTGGGTTGGGGTCACCGCTGCATATAGTATATGAAAGCTGGTAAGGTACCAATGTATGTTTGCTATCATGTGGAATACCTGTCAAATGGTGGAGAAGCAATAATGTTATGGGTGGTGAAGTAGTTGAATATGTGTTATAGGGAAGGAAGAGTCAGAACTGATTGAAGAATGTACATAGAGTCCCACATATTAAGGGAAGAGAGATAAGTATGAAAGTAGTAGTTTTAGAGAATTAGTTTACTGAGTGTAGTTGCCAGTGTGTATGGTCAAGTACTGACAGACAGACTTATGAGATGAACTGAATGAATAATAAGAGAAGAACAATGTTGGTTTAGGAGAGGAAGAGGTACTTGGATTAAGTGTTTATGGTAACAAGTGTGTGAGAACTATTCAGAGAAAGAAAATATGCAACTGATAAGGATGTTATTTGATATTCACGAACTTGGAGAATATGAATCACAGTGTTATACGAAAGTATTGTGGAAGATGTTGTGACTGCATGGATTAAGAGGATGTCTATTGAAAGCATTTAAATTTTACATGAGTAGTACACTATGTGATAGTTGATAAAGGTGAGTGTTTGCACTGAGGTAAATACAGGATATCATCGATGTTTCTATTTACTGAATATATTGATGAAGTGGAAAGGGAAGTAAATGGATGAGTGCTTGCAGAGATTTGGAATTAGTGAGTGAGAAAGGAAGGTTAAAGGAAATGAGTCAGTTGCTATATGAGGATGCCACTTTACTAGTGGCTGATTTGGAGGAGAAACTGGTGATTGAGCTTGCAAGGGGCTTGTGAGAGAATGACGTTATAAGTGAATGAGGAAATAAGTAAAATTATGATAAGTACAAGGAATGTTGATGGTGGCAGGTAGAAATTGCAAGTGAATGGTGAGATTCTTGAGGAGATGGAAGGTTTTAAGTATTTGGGGTTGTATTAAGTCTTGAATGGAAGAGTGGATACAGAGAAGAATCACAGATAAAGGAAGTAAGTAAATGTCTAGGCTGGATGAAAACTGTAATGAGAAACTGATACTGTATTTCAGAATGAATGCAATGGCTGTATGAAGCAGTCAATAAGCTTATAACATTGTATGAGGAAGAGACTTCGAATGGAAAAAAGGATAAGTGGTACAGAGTTAAGATAATGGAAATTATATAATTGAGAAATGTGAGGGTCAGAAAGGGGACAGGTACTGGAAGATAGCTGTCAGATAAGTTACACCACAGAGGTAGGGCATATGGAAAGAATGACTGAGTAATGACAAGTGTTGAGTGGGTGTACAGGAGAAGTTAGTGGAGTAAAGCAGAGAGCAAAACAAAGAACAAGATGGCAGGAAGGGGTGGAAAGGCCATTGTACCACATGTGAGATATGCTGTGGTCTGCTTACATACATGTGACACAAGCAGTTTCGAGGTGTGAGAGAGATCTGTGGCAACAATTCATCCCCAAGGTGACGAGATGTGGGGGATTGAGAGATTGGTTAGTATGGTGAATGGGTAAGTGCTTTGACCTACAATTTGAGCATCGGTCCACCAATGCCAAAAATTTATACTCTAAAACATACAAAAATTAGCTAAGTTCTTAATCTAATTCATTAAAATAGTTAAAGTACACTATACAGTATTGCTTACCTTTACAACTGTGGTTGGTTTGCATCTGGATGACTGGTATGTCGGAAAATTTATTTATTAATTATTTATAAGTCTCTGAAGTAACCTCGAAACGACTTAAATTGGGGACCCCCGGTATATATATATATATATATATATATATATATATATATATATATATATATATATATATATATATATATATATATATATATATATATATATATATACACAGTTTTGCCTCACTTATCGCGGTAGTTCGGTTCCGGGACCCGGCACGAACCAGGAAATCCGTGGTGTAGAGATCAGCCTATATGTACATAGATATTTTAATGTATTTTCACGTTTACACTGTATAAACCCTCCCTGTACTGTTAAAAAAACACCCTTTACATTATAAATAACAGCAAGCAATGTAATTTTTTTATGAAAGTGATAGGAAAACTTACCATGAATGAGGTAATGATGACTTGACATTAATAGGTTCCATATTTTACAATAATTTTTACGTTTACGTAAAATAGCGGCCGACATCCACAAACTTTTTTCCTTCTTTCAACATATCTAAGAGTTTCATTTTATCTACAATGGTTAACATTTTCCTTTGCCACTTAGGCTCACTATAAGAAGCCTTAGAAGATGAAGGATGCTTGGGAGGCATTGCAAAGGTTAAGAAATACGAGTAAAAAAATCACAAGCAAAACATATTAATAATAATAAGCACAACATGAATGGCACACACGAGTGAGGCGAGACAGTGGAAGATGGTGGAAGCCTTTGTCCGAAACGCTGATAGCGGTATCGTATTTTACATGTTGTAATACTGTTAGTATTTATGTTTTTTACTATTTTTTACTGTTATATTATTCTTAGGCTAAGAAATACGTTTTTTTTATCAATAAAATCATGAAACTACTGGAAATATAAATATATATGCTAGCTCACGTAGCTTCGACCCCAATACATTGTACACTATCGAACACAAGCAAAACGTGAGTTAGACTGAACGAGTCTTTGTCCGAAATGCTGATAGCGGTATCGTATTTTACATGTTGCAATACTGCTGGTACTTATGTTTTTTACTACTTTTTACTGTTTTATTATTCTTAGGCTAATAAATACGTTTTTTCTATCAATAAAATCATGAAACTACTGGAAATATAAATATATATGCTAGCTCACGTAGCTGTGACCCCAATACATTGTACGCTATCGAACACTATTTCGTATGATGCAATACTGTGAGTTATACTGTACGCACGTATATCATTCAGTTATTAGCATAATGTATATTAATTTAAAATTAACCTACTTATTTGATGATTGTACAAAATCTATTGTATTTATTCAATGTAATTTGGGCCAAATATTCCTTTTGTAAAGATTATACTGTACTTTTCAAAAGAGGTGGTCAATAAACGTATCTATCTATCTATCTACATTTATGTTTTTTACTATTTTTTACTGTTTTATTATTCGTAGGCTGGGAAATAATTTTTTTTATCAATCAGATAATGAAATATGTTTTTTTCAATAAAAAAAAAATGAAAATACTGAGAATTTTTTTTTTTAATATTTTAATATTTTTGCATATACCCATGAAATAAAATAATAATTTATCCAAAAAAAAAATGCGATAGAGTGAGAAAGCGAACCAGGAAGCGCGAATAACTGGGGTAACACTGTGTGTATATATATATATATATATATATATATATATATATATATATATATATATATATATATATATATATATATATATATATATATATATATATATATATATATATATATATATATATATATATAGTGTTCCCTCGCAATATCGCGGTTCACTTATCGCGAATTCAGTGCATCTATCCATCATCTTGGAAGCATGATGTAGTGCTCAGTGCTCACTTCTTGAAAAGCCTTGAATCTAACTCACTTATCTCCGATCACCAGTACAGCTTCTGCAAGGCAAGATCCACTGGTGATCTCCTGTCCTATCTTACTCATGTATGGTCATCTTCTCTGAGGAACTGTGGGGAATCCATTGTCGTCGCCCTTGATATCTCTAAGGCTTCTGACAGAGTCTGGCACAGGGCTCAGTTGGCCAAACTCCCTGCCTATGGCTTTACCCCTTCTTTCTGTTCTCGGATTTCCAGTTTTCTTACTGACCGTTTTATATCTGTAGTTGTTGACAGTGCGACATCTAGCCCTTTCTCTGTTACCAGTGGTGTTCCACAGGGCTCTGTTCTTTCACCTAGTTCCTTCTATTCATCAATGATCTACAATCCCCATCTTCCTCTCTTCTTCAAGCCTTTGCTGATGATTCTACCCTTCACTTTTCCAATGCCTTTTCTGCACAACCTTCATCTATTACTCGAAATCAGTCTTGTATCACTCTTTCTTCTACTCTTAACTCCAATTTGAAGAGAGTATCTGAGTGGGGCACTCAAAACTTAGTTAAATTCAATGATTCCAAAACACAGTTTCTGACTATCTCTTTATCTTCTGCTCCTCCTGATAACCCTATTGTCTTCGAAACTAATAAAATTTACCCTCTTAACTCTATCAATATATTAGGAATCCATATAGCCTCTAACTTGTCTTGGAGGAATCACATAATTCAAATTTCTAAATCTTCATCCAAAAAATTGGGGGTTTTGTTTCGTTTTCATCATTACTTTTCCTCTTTAAATTTACGTAAAATTTAAAAAGGTCTTATCCGTCCCTGCTTACAATACTGCTCACACATCTGGGGTGCTTCTTCTTATACTTATCTTCTTGATAGGGTTAAATCTAAGGCAGTCAGGCTCAGTAATGATCCTTCTCTTACTTCTAATCCGGATTCTCTCTCTCTATGCCGTAAAGTATCTTCCTTTCTCTTTTCTATTGCTACTACTTCCATCGCTGCTCCCATGAGTTGGTGAGTTGCATCCCTCCCGCAATGCCGAGGCCACGTAACACTCGCCAAGCGGCCTCATCTCGCAGGTACTGTGTTGAGATTTGTAGCTCACGGATTGGTCGGTGCAGTGACTGCTTCTTTCCATCTACCTCCAGACTCTGGAACTCTCTTCCTTCTTCAGTCTTCCCTAATCCTTATGACCTTTCATCCTTCAAAAAGCAGATTTATTGTCATTTCAGAGCCTAGTCCTCCATATCTCTGGGTCCTCTGTACTTTGACTGTTTTTTCTGTCTGTCGTTTTCCTTTGTGTGTCGTTACCTCATCTCTGCCTTGTCCTTAACCTTTTTCTTTTCCTTCGTCTTGATATTTTCTCGTACCCGGGCCTTTACTAATGAGGGCAGTTTCTGCCTGTCCCGGTGTCACCCTCATAAAAAAAAAACTCTGCTGGGGTTTAATATACCTCTGCATTACTTTCATGATGTCTATTCCAAAAATTTTCCTTAGATCTTATTATCATCATTACTACTACTATTATTATTATTATTATTATTATTATTATTATTATTATTATTATTATTATTATTATCATTATTATTACTATTATTATTGGTGACAATAATTTTCCTATGATGATGATTGTGGAGATTATTATTATTACTGTTATTATTATTACGAAATTGTCATTAAAACATTATTTTTACAATAAATAATGTAGTTTTGGTTGAATGAACAAGAGTTAATTAAAGATGTTTCTCTCTCTCTTTCTCTCTGTCAATGTCTTTCCCCATTTAGTCATCATCTTTCATTTCCTCTTTCTCATATTTATTATAGGTATTTTACATTAAATACATCGTTCATTCAGCACAAGAAAAATAATAATTGCGAAAAACTCTCTGTTTACACATAGTAATCAACATTATCCTGACGCGGTAAAAGATTGATTGGCAGAAAGCCTACTAAAGCATATTTCGCTCTCGACTTGGGAGCTATACATACACTATGCATAAGAATACTTATACATAATATAAATGAATACGTATTCATGTGCATACATTTAATATAATTGAATAAGTATACATACAATGTCTGTAAATCTACATATATGCCCTTAAACTACAATAAACAAAACTATCATGCAAAACAACACTTACATAATGTACGTAGAAATAAACTGTCTTGAAATATATTCAAGACAAGAGAGATCTACTTATGTACAACATTCAATTCAATTCAAAAATATTATTGACATAATAGGCAATTACATCAAATGAAGCTTGTTAACGAGCTGGGGGTAGACGATCAGCGTCACACGTTGTATGTGTGTATGAGTGCGTGTGTGTGTATGTCCCGCTAAACTGATTTCCGCTCCGTTCTCAAGTAGTCTCTCTCCTCTCTCTCTCTCTGTCAACGTCTTTCCCCATTTGTTGTCATCATCTTTCATTTCCTCTATCTCATCTAATTTCTTCTTCTTCCCCCGTTTCTTTCTTCTCTACTTTGATGGCAAATGGATGATTCCTTTTAAAATTCCATCAGGAAATGAAGAATGAGAGTGAATTTAAAACAGAGGGAAGTTTATTATTAGATTTCTCTCTCTCTCTCTCTCTCATTTGTTCCGGGTTTATTTGATTTTCAGGATAACAGTATTCTTAATATTCCTTGGTTCTAAACATTATTCTGTCAATCTGCACAAAATCCTAACGTAAATAGTGTCAGCTGAGAGAAAAAGAAAACGTTTACAATTCGATCAAAGAAAACGTATATCATACTGTACATGGGAAACTTAAATGAAATATATATATTCTCTACACGCTATTTCCCTGACAATATTATATCGAAAGTTTGCTTGCTGTTTGTTCTTAATGCTTTTTTTCAATCTTTATAATATCACGTTTATATAAGTTTACGCTTCGTGCTATTATTAATAAAGTAAAGGGTGGTTTGTTAACAGTGCAGGGAGAGTTTATACAGTAAAGGTAAAAATAAATGTAAAATACCTATGAATATAGAATAATAATAATAATAATAATCATAATAATCACCACAATCATCATCAAAGGTAAATTATTGTCGCCAATAATTTTAATAATAATGAGATCTAAGGATAATTTTTGGAATAGACATCATGAAAGTAATGCAGAGGTATATTAAAACCCAGCAGAGATTTGGATATTCATTACACATCTTTTATAATCCCTACACATCTGACAGGTTATTACACTCTCCATCTCTGTTTCTCTTTACTTATGTATTCTTCATGCCCAAGCCCGATAAAGGCTGTTTTATTTTATTTCATATAATTTTATTTTATTTTTTAAATATGGTGCTCCTACTTCGTGGTTTTTCACCTATTGTGGCTGGTCCCGGAACCAAACCCCCGCGATAAATGAGGGAGTACTGTATTTATATATATATATACAGTCTCCTCTCGAAATAACGCAAGGATAGGTCCTCAAAAGGCTCGTGTAATCCTAGCAATCAATTCCATAAAGAATAATGGTAATAGGCATAGATACGTTCCACAACCGTACATAAACACACTATACTAAAGAAAAAAGCTAAGTAAATCACATTTCACAAGTACATAACCAAGCTGAAATACGTATGTAAGCTAAAAATAAACAAGTACAGTATTAAAGATATACAGACAATAAACAAAAATAAACAAATTAACTCACTCTATATACAGTGGACACCAGTTGTGTGGTGGCAGTGATCACAGTGCTAAGCCATAACAAATTTCTGACTGGGATTTTCACCCTAATTAGAGCAACTTTTTCACATATGTCCTAGCTATACTAGTGCAACAATAATTTATGACTCTCTCTCTATTTATTCAATTTATTAATCTATTACTGATTTATATATTTAGCACTCTATATAATGTGGACACAAGTTTGTGTGGTGGTGGTGATCACAGTGCTGGAGTGACTTTTTCACATAAGTCCTTGTTGTACTACTGCAACAATGATTTACGACTCGCGCTCTCTCTCTCCCTCTATCTTTATCAAATTCATTTATTTATATTTATCTATCTATCTATCTATCTATCTAAATATATATATATATATATATATATATATATATATATATATATATATATATATATATATATATATACTTCTCAGAAGAACACAGAGATAGGTTCTCAGAAGTCACGGGTAAATGAAAAATCGCGTGAAAAAAGGAATCATTTTCCCTATGAAACAATGATAATGGGCATAGCTCGTTACACACCCATCCACAGACACACTATACCAAAGATATAAGTTAAGTAAATCATATTTTTTAAGGATATAACAAAGCACAAAGACCTGTAGTTATTTATATTAACATGAAAATAGTGTACAGTATAAAAGATATACAGATTTACTGTACAGTAAACAAATTAATGCATTCTATTATGCCGTTGGCAACAGGCTTACACTGGGACGTGCATGGTGGCCAGTGTTGCCAGATAAAGTGGATGTTTTTATATTCAAATGTATGATACATTTTAAGATATATATTAATTACAAGATGGTAGTACTGTAATTTAAATAAAAATGCACTTTATCTTTAAGATACTTGAAATGACTTACCAGCTTACATGTATATCTTTTATATTTATCATTTCTCTCATTCATCTATTCTGGCACACTGATGGTGGCGGTGACGAC
>JAXCGZ010005364.1:0-11149 GCA_037179515.1 Halocaridina rubra
GCAGAACTGGACGGCAGCTTCTCTCTCCCCTCACGAAAAATGTTCTCAATTTTTTTTCCTTTAATATTTTGGACAGTCTCGTCATACAACAAATATAAGTTTTGTACTCACAATACTCTGCAGGATTTCAGATTTAGGGAAATTATGGTAAAGTTTTCCACTAAACACTTAGTCACTCGAAACAATTAAAAATTTAAGAGGAGCAGTTCCGTGTGTCACTGAACGCGCGGTGTGTGTGTGTGTGTGTGTGTGTGTGTGTGTGTGTGTGTGTGTGTGTGTGTGTGTGTGTGCACAAGATTTTGGGTGTGTGTATGTTGTAGAACTAGAGTGCATGCAATTATTATTTACTACACTATTTATGAGCACTAAGCAAGAAACTGAGCAATAGAGCTCTAGTACCTATTAGGTAAAGCTTCATGACAATCGGTAGGTCATGGGATTTAGCTCTCCTGGTGGTCACGAATTCATCTCCCCCTAACCTCATGTGTGACTTCCTTGGGATTAAGCCTGGAGTATGTAATAGAACAGTGTCTTCAAGAGCTTAGGCTTCGATAACGGCAAATATGGCCATACTACAAAAGATAAGATGATAATGATAATAATGGTAATTGTATCATTATTCATAACATCAACAGAGATTATGTAAGTGAAAATTAATGTAACAACAACTGTTAATAAAAAAAATACAATAATAAGGAGAAGAGGAAGCCGTATACAGGTACACTAAAAATACTTAGACATTTGAAGTGGCTCAAACGGTAGCATTTTATTTGTTATATCACTCAAATGAAAACAGACACTAGACTTGGGTGCTTAAAATCTAATAATTGAGTAAGTAGAATCACTGATATAAAAGATTAAAGCATCGAGTGAAGGATTTTATTACAAGATATGTGATATCGTAGTAAATAGAGGTACATTCTTATACATGACCCAATTCCCTCTTGTAAGGAGGGTGGCCGAGCCAAGAAACGCATTCACCACGATTCACACTACGCCAACTACTCCTCTTAGCATTGGTCTATTACTACAATTACTCAATGCAAACCAAAGAAAGCTAATATGATAAGCAGATATGAGCACAAAAATATTTACAGATTATAGGCATAGAAAGAAGATTTTAATGCACTTATTTTATATGATTTGTTATGAAAAAGTTAACAACAGTTACTCTGTCATATATTAAAAAGTATTAAGAGATAAATGCAAGAAGCTGAGCTTTTGCTAACAAAAAATAGTTGATTATCAAATTGATGAAGGTAAAATATATTGTTAAGCAGACTTGGATGAAAAATACAAAATGGACGTAATCAATGCATGAACATTACAACGTAAACAACATAAAAATCAAACAAGATAGTCAATACAAGGTAAACTCATGTGTTATTCTAAAGCAAACTAGCTGTTGTTGGAGTACTTCAATGGAAAAATGCATCAGCCATGGGACCTGAATAACTAAAAAGATAAGATAACAATACAATGCAAAGTTTCAAATGCCTTCTAACAACTCTTTCATTTATTATAACAATGGATTCATACACTAGCATTTGACCAATTAAAACTCATTAATGAAATTATCCCTATTATATCCTACCATGTTCATGGGAATTTAGAAAGGCCTTTGATACTAATAATTCAAAGAGGAACAATTACAGGTAAATTTATAATAATCTGTTCTCACTCTGAGTGAGATTTTCTCTGTGGTGTTCGAACTCGGGTCCATTGGTAAGGCAGAGAAATCTTTTTTTCTATAATTCAAAGCGAAAAAGAATTAGTGATATGTAATATTTCGTATTAATTAATACGGGGTTTACGACATTAGTGTTGTGCAGGTGTGTATATGCATGTCCATGCGTTTATGCATATGTATCAGCAAGTACTTGGATTATTGGATGTTGAAAAGGCATGTAAAAGGGAGGCTATTGGATACTAACAGCTGAGCTGTTAGACAGGTATGGGAGTATCATCATTATGTAAGCAAATTGGTATACATGCGAGCAGATTAGTATACTTTAGATTGCTAGATATATATATATATATATATATATATATATATATATATATATATATATATATATATATATATATATATATATATATATATATATATATATATATACACAGATTGGTAAACTCTCTAAAAGTAGGAATTTAAATAACTCGGTACCTGTATAAATAATTATGCAATTCAGATGTTAATAGACTGGTGTGTAAATAAATAGGCAGGCAGATGCGGGAACAATATATATATATATATATATATATATATATATATATATATATATATATATATATATATATATATATATATATATATATATATATATATATATATATATATATATATATATATATATATATAATCAAGTAAGTAGAGAAGCAGTAAAGTACCTTGATAGATTGTCAAGCAAGTATGCAGGTATACAGATAGGTAAGTAAATATGTATACACAGTAATTAGGGGGGTAGAGCATTCATTAAATGCTTGGAAAATATTTAGGTAACTCGTGGCATAAGTATATTTTTTTTAGTATGCTATTAAGTAAATAAGCAGATTTACAAATAAATAGGCAGGTAATACCGTGAATAAGTAAGGTTAATAGGAAAGTAACTAGGGATAAGAGAATATATGTATATAAATAAGGGGGTATGTAAATAGATAAGTGTATAAGAAGGGAAAAAAATAATTAGGCATGTTGAGCCATTTGTAAGAAGGAAAAACACAGGTAAGTAACTAAGTGTTCTTTACAACATATATGTTGTAAAAATATATGTAAATAATTAGGTAGAGAAAGAGGTAGAGTAAACAAAGAGGTAAAGAATTATTCGATTCGTCAGGGAGGTACATTGCCATATTACTCATATTATTATTATTAATTATTATATATATATATATATATATATATATATATATATATATATATATATATATATATATATATATATATATATATATATATAATATATATATATATATATATATATATATATATATATATATATATATATATATATATATATATATATATATATATATATATATATATATATATTATGTATTCCAGTAAACCAACTTTAATTTAAGCGGATATTAGGATTAATCAGATAAATAATTACAAAAGCAATTGAGTCTGCACTTAACAAAGTACCGGAACAAGAATAATGACAATGAAGTGGAAATAAAAAGGCCTGGAGAATTTGATGGACAACGTCAAGTACAAGAGTAATACGAGTCTCTAGGAATGTTTCACGAGTTAAGAATAATACTGAATTTATCATATGAAAAAAATAAGATCTAAGAGCAACATGTAGAAAAAAGTACTCGAGCAAAGCTCGTCTGCAAATAATCTTTCTTTATACGTTTTTCTTTTTCAATTAAGTGACGTCGATGATTTTGAGAGCCTTCTTCTTTCTAGTCCGATTATGCATGTCATTCTTTGAAATCTCTTTTGCCCAGGGAATCTCCGTTACACATAGCATTATACACATTAGTTAAGTACAATGATAAAACCGATATGTGAATGAAATCTTGAAAAATGCTGATTTATGGAGAGCAGCTAACATATATATATATATATATATATATATATATATATATATATATATATATATATATATATATATATATATATATATATATATATATATATATATATATATATATATATATATATATATATATATATATATATATATATATATATATATATATATATATATATATATATATATATATATATATATATATATTTTACGTGCATAATTATATGGGTGAATGACTCGTGTATATGAGAATGCCCGTACATATTGAAAAGTATTATTAAAAATTCAATTACAACGAAAAATATAATGGAAGCCCAAAGATACGGAAAAAAAGGGAGAAGAATAACACATTCTTATGTAATCACAGCTTTCCATCGGCCTTTCGGAGGCTCGTATTTGGTTTGGCTAAAAGTTTTAAGGTTGGACATCAGATCCGCCACCAACGCTCTCCATTAATGCCGGCAGTGAGCTAGCAATACCAAGTTGGGCTGGCTTGCTTCTCCACACTGATTTAAGGAGACAAATTACATTGTTCTTGTATGCTTAAATGGTAATTACGGTGTCACAGTGTAACAGACAATAAAGCAGACTGTAATTTAAAGAAAAACAATGATTGGGGAGTCACTATTTCATATTAATAAGAATGATAAACTGCCAATCTATGTCATCAATACAATAGTTCTAAAGACAAAAAGATGGAAGCTATGAAAAAAATATCCTCAAAAGAGAAGTAGTATGCATTTTCTTTTGAAGGCTGCTTAGCTGTTAAATAAATTCGTATATAAATGAGAAGTAATCGTTGTAAAATGGAGACTAGGACAAAATGTAAGGATCTAAATTTACAATTCTAAATTCGTGTTCCAGATAATGTTCGACTGCTTTACCACATTTTGATTACATATGGAAAGAAAATAATTAACTATGAATTGTATATATATATATATATATATATATATATATATATATATATATATATATATATATATATATATATATATATATATATATATATATATATATATATATATATATATATATATATATATATATATATATAAGTTCACACATATATAAGTATATATTACCTCGTGTGTATATATATATTATATATATATATATATATATATATATATATATATATATATATATATATATATATATATATATATATATATATATATATATATATATATATATATATATATATATATATATATATATATATATATATATATATATATATATATATCTGTACGAGGTAATATATACTTATATATGTGTGAACTTTTATATATTTATATATATATATATATATATATATATATATATATATATATATATATATATATATATATATATATATATATATATATATATATATATATATATATATATATATATATATATATATATATATATATATATATATATATATATATATATATATATATATATATATATATATATATATATATATAGATATATATATATATATATATATATATATATATATATATATATATATATATATATATATATATATATATATATATATATATATATATATATATATATATATATATATATATATATATATATATATATATATAGTTCAACATATATAAGTATATATTACCTGTGTATATATATATATATATATATATATATATGTATATATATACTATATATATATATATATATATATATATATATATATATATATATATATATATATATATATATATATATATATATATATATATATATATATATATATATATATATATATATATATATATATATATATATATATATATATATATATGTACGAGGTAATATATACTTATATATGTGTGAACTTTATATATATATATATATATATATATATATATATATATATATATATATATATATATATATATATATATATATATATATATATATATATATATATATATATATATATATATATATATATATATATATATATATATATATATATATATATATATATATATATATATATATATATATATATATATATATATATATATATATATATATATATATATATATATATATATATATATATATATATATATATATATATATATATATATATATATATATATATATATATATATATATATATATATATATATATATATATATATATATATATATATATATATATATATATATATATATATATATATATATATATATATATATATATATATATATATATATATATATATATATATATATATATATATATATATATATATATATATATATATATATATATATATATATATATATATATATATATATATATATATATATATATATATATATATATATATATATATATATATATATATATATATATATATATATATATATATATATATATATATATATATAGTAAGGAAGCCCATCAGTGAAACAAAACTTATAAAACAATGCTATATTTCGGATCCTAACTGGATCCCTTCTCAAGTTGTGCTTAAGAAGGGATCCAGTTAGGATCCGAAATATATCATTGTTTTATAAGTTTTGTTTCACTGATGGGCTTCCTTACTATTAATGCTGTATGCTAACAGTTTTTACTTATATATATATATATATATATATATATATATATATATATATATATATATATATATATATATATATATATATATATATATATATATATATATATATATATATATATATATATATATATATATATATATATATATATATATATATATATATATATATATATATATATATATATATATATATATATATATATATATATATATATATATATATATATATATATATATATATATATATATATATATATATATATATATATATATATATATATATATATATATATATATATATATATATATATATATATATATATATATATATATATATATATATATATATATATATATATATATATATATATATATATATATATATATATATATATATATATATATATATATATATATATATATATATATATATATATATATATATATATATATATATATATATATATATATATAAAAGTTCACACATATATAAGTATATATTACCTCGTACATATATATATCAAAGAATAGCCTCACCGTATTCCCTGCGTGTCGTAAAAGGCGACTAAAAGTGGACGGGGCGGGGGACTAGGAATCCCCCCCCCTTGTATCAACCTCCTGCGAGACGTCAAAGAAGAAGGGGAGTAGAGGGGAGAATAACATCTCCCCAAACTCTAGTTTTGGAGTGATTACCTAATTGTGTTTACGGGAAAGAGCCCAAAGCTCGTATCTTCCCGTTTCCTGAACGGTTCCATTTTATACTCAGTGATACTTATCATACCTGTCCTTAAAACTATGGATTGAGATAGCATTAACTACCTCCTCGCTTAGCCAATTCCAATTATCAACTACTCTTACACTGAAAAAGTATTTCCTTACATCCTGCAAAGAAGTTTTCTTACGAAGCTTCAAACTATGACCTCTAATTCTAGAGCCAACCATATCAAAATATCGATCCCTATCCACTCTATCATACCCATGAAGGAATTTAAAGACTGTCACCATATTCCCCCTCACTCTTCTAGCTTCGAGTGATGGTAAGTCTAATTCCCTCAGCCTCTCATCATAACTGAGATTGCGTATTTCTGGCACCAGTTTCGTGGCATGCCTTTGAACTTTTTCAAGCTTAGCTATGTACTTTTTCAAGTGCGGATTCCAAAAGGGGGCTGCATATTCGAGTTTTGGCCTCACATAGGTTACATAAATATTTCTGAACATTTCCTTGTCCATGTGCCTGAAGGCTACCCTTACATTTGATAAGAATGCATATGCTGCCCTTACTATGCCATTTATATGTATTTCTGGAGACAAATCTGCCAGTATGTTTACTCCTAGATCTCTCTCATTTTCTGTCTCTTGAAGTTGTACTCCAGCCACCGAGTAGTCAAGCTTGGGCCTTCTTGCACTTGTACCCATTCTCATTACCTTACATTTTGAAGTGGTTGTAGTACGATAGAGAGCAAAAGATGTGAGATTGGATATATGTTTGGTAAGAGGAGGATGGATGTATTGGCATTGTGTGAGACGAAGATGAAAGGAAAAGGAGAAGTGGCATTTGGTGATGTGATTGGGTAGGGTGTCTGGGGTTGAAAGGGGGAGAGCGAGAGAAGGTGTGGCATTATTGCTGAGTGAATGGATGGTAAATCAGGTAGTGGAATGGAAAGAAGTGTCATCTAGGCTGATGTGGGTGAGGGCTAGGATAGGAAGGGAATGTTGGGCTTTTGTTAGTGCGTATGGGCCAGGATGTGAGAGAAGTGAGGAAGAGCGGGATGAATTCTGGAATGAGTTAACTAGATGTGTGGATGGTCTGAGTAGAAGGAACTATGTAGTTGTGTTGGGTGACTTGAATGCCAGAGTGGGTGATGGAGAGATAGAAGGTGTTGTAGGAAAGTATGGGGTACCAGGTGGGAATGAGAGTGGCGAGAGACTGTTAGATATGTGTGTGGAGCAAGAGTTGGTGATAGGTAATAGTTTACTTAAGAAGAAGTTAATAAATAAGTATACATGGATGAGAGTGGCAAATGGAAGAGTGAAAGAAAGAGCATTGATGGATTATGTGTTGGTAGCAAAGAGCATGATTGGTAGAGTGAAAGATGTACGTGCATTCAGGGGTGTGGCTGCTGGGATGTCTGATAAATTTTTGGTTGAAGCAAAAGTGGTAGTAGCAAAAGAGTGGGGAAATAGTGTGGGGGGATGTAGAAGGGAAATAGTGAAGGTGGAAGAGTTGAAAAAGCCAGAGAAGAGACAGGAATATCAGGACAGGTTGAGAGTGGCATATGACAGGGTGAAAGAAAGAGAAGTTGGGGAGTTAGGGGAGGAATGGGGGTTGATGAAAGAATGTTTTGTGCGACATGCAAGTGATGTGTGTGGAAAGAGGTTTGTTGGAGGTGGCATGAGGAGGGGCAGCGAGTGGTGGAATGAAGGGGTGAAAATGAAGGTGGAAGAGAAAAAGAGGGCTTTTGAGGAATGGCTGCAGTGTAAAAGTAGGGAGAAGTATGAAAGATATAGGGAGAAAAATGTGGAAACCAAGCGGAAGGTAGAGGAAGAGAAGAGGTTGGCAAATGTTAGGTGGGAACAGGATTTTAGTAGGTCATATGAGGAGAATAAAAAGAAGTTTTGGAAAGAAGTGAAGAGAGCAAGGAAGGGTGGATCGAGGATGGAAGAGACAGTGAAAGATGTGACTGGACAGATGTTAAGAGGGAACGATGCAAGGAAAAGATGGGCAGAATATTTTGAGTGCTTGCTGAATGTTGAGGAAGATAGAGAGGCAGCTATAGTGGCAGTGGGTGGGTTCAAGGGCCAGTAATGGGAGATGAAAATGAGAGAGAGATTACAAGAGAGGAAGTGAAAAGGGCATTGTATGAAGCAAAAGCAGGTAAAGCACCTGGAATGGATGGTGTGAGAGTGGAGATGTAGAAAGAAGGGGGTGTGACTGCATTGGAATGGTTAGTGAGAGTGTTTAATATATGCTTTATGTTGTCATTGGTGCCAGTGGATTGGGTGATTGCCTGTATAGTGCCCCTATACAAAGGTAAGGGAGATATGTATGAATGCAGTAATTTTAGGGGTATAAGTTTGTTGAGTGTGGTAGGAAAAGTGTATGGTAGGATACTGGTTAATAGGATTAGGGATAAGACAGAATATGTGATCGCGGAAGTGCAGAGTGGTTTTAGGAGAGGTAGAGGTTGTATAGATCATATTTTTATAGTTAGGCAGTTATGTGAGAAATATTTAGCAAAGGGTAAGGATGTGTATTTTGCATTTTTGGATCTGGAGAAAGCATATGATAGAGTTGATAGAGAGGCTATGTGGAATGTTTTGAGATTATATGGAATAAATGGTAAATTGTTGCATGCAGTGAAGAGTTTGCATGAGGGTAGTAGAGCTTGTGTTAGGGTAGGGAATGAAGTGAGTGAGTGGTTTCCAGTGAGTGTGGGACTGAGACAGGGATGTGTGATATCACCATGGCTGTTCAATTTGTATATTGATGGAGTTGTAAGAGAGGTGAATGAACGAGTGCGTGGTCGAGGTTTGAGAATGGTAGATGGGGATGATAAGGAGTGGGAGCTGAATCAGTTGCTGTTTGCAGATGATACTGTGGTGGTGGCAGATTCAGAGGAAAAGCTGTGTCAGTTAGTGTCAGAATTTGGAATGGTGTGTGAGAGAAGGAAGCTGCGAGTGAATGTGGGAAAGAGTAAGGTTATGAGGTGTACAAGAAATGAGGATGGCACTGGATTGAATGTTATGTTGAATGGAGAGACACTTGAGGAGGTTAATCAGTTTAAGTATTTAGGCTCGGTTATAGCTGCAAATGGTGGAGTGGAAGCAGATGTGTGTCACAGAGTGAATGAAGGATGTAAAGTGTTGGGTGCATTGAAAGGAGTGATGAAGAATAGAGGGTTGGAAATTAATGTTAAGAAAGTTTTGTATGAGAAAGTGGTTATGCCAACTGTGATGTATGGATCAGAGTTATGGGGTATGAAAGTAAGTGAGAGACGGAAACTAAATGTGTTTGAGATGAAATGCCTGAGGAGTATGATTGGTGTATCTCGATAGGATAGGGTTAGGAATGAAGTGGTGAGAGCAAGAACGGGTGTGAGGAGAGAAATTGCAGCCAGAGTAGATATGAATGTTCTGAGATGGTTTGGCCATGTGGAAAGGATGGATGATGAAAGGCTGCTGAAAAAGGTGATGAATGCGAGAGTTGATGGGAGAAATGCTAGAGGGAGGCCTAGGTTTGGATGGATGGATGGAGTAAGGAGAGCCCTGAATGATAGGAGGATGAATGTGAGGGAAGCAAGCGAGCGTGCTAGGAATAGGAATGAGTGGCGAGCGATTGTGACGCGGCTCTGATGGGCATCTGCTGTTACCACGGGGCTGCATCTTACAGAGATAGCCCTGTGGTAGGGGCAGTAGGAGGAGCTGGCTGTTGTGAAGCGACACAGGTTGTGGAAGAGCCGGGAGGATGGGCTGTGGCACGCCAGCAGTGCCATCTGAACGGTCGCTACCTCCCTCGTCATTGCCCATAGAGCAAACTAATCCCCCTATTTGTTTTCCTTTCTTGATGTCGGCTACCCCCCAATTAAAGGGGGAAACAGCCAAGGTATATTTATATATATATATATATATATATATATATATATATATATATATATATATATATATATATATATATATATATATATATATATATATATATATATATATATAAAAGTTCACACATATACAAGTATATATTACCTCGTATATATATATATATATATATATATATATATATATATATATATATATATATATATATATATATATATATATATATATATATATATATATATATATATATATATATATATATATATATATATATATATATATATATATATATATATATATATATATATATATATATATATATATATATATATATATATATATATATATATATATGTATATATATACACGAGGTAATATATGCTTATGTATGTGTGAACTTTTATATATATATAT
>JAXCGZ010005365.1:0-11110 GCA_037179515.1 Halocaridina rubra
TTTTTTTTTATTTTGTGCTTTGCAAATTTCATTAGTTTTATTTTGACATTTTACATTGTAATTTGTAATTAGATTAATTATCATGTGTAAATTTTGTGATTTTGTGCTTTGCAAATTTCATTAGTTTTATTTTGACATTTTACATTGCAATTTGTAATTAGATTAATTATCATGTAATAGCCATTTTTGATGGAATAAAGTTTTTGACTTTGACTTTGACTTTGACTCTCCTACCTTTCACTCGACGCTGAGCCTGACAGAGGCTCCGTTCAATGCTAAAAGAAGGTAGCCGTCTTTGATTTTTTTTTGTGTTTTTTCCAGCGAAGCTAGGCGATAATTGTGCCTACATTTTATTGCAGTCAATAGATTGTTGCATGCTGTTATTGCATAAATACTGATAAGACATCGGTAGTACCGCCATTTGCATAAATATTTTTGCCACATGTCGCAACTGTTTAGAGGATAGATAGAACTCCCATTGACAAATTGTGGAGCCAGCAAGTTGCCACTTATGCTATATATATATACATTGATTATGACAGCAGGAATTTGAATATTAAAGGAGACTGTGTTAGAATAAGCATCACTATGAAATATAAGTATAGAACTCTGTTCTTACTTCTGAATATCAGTCTCCATTGTATATATATTGATATTTTTGATTTAGTATATTTATTTTTATTGTTTATTATTCTTATTTTTAGATCATGATTATTAGTAATGTTATTATGTTGACTGATATTGTTGCTATCTCTCAATGGCCTGTTGCTAATTATTATTTTTGAAATGAAATCAGCAGTAACTTGATGATTTGTATCTTTTATCTGAATTCATACTTGATGTTACTGTAGCCACCGCTAATAAGAATGTTTCTTTAGTGGCTTTTCTCAGCATTTAATGATGGTTCTTTTTGACATTTATAGTAGAGTAATGCTATGTAGCAGTTGCTAAGTCCTAAGTATCTTGGAATAATAATCTAGTTGTGTAGACACATACCTTCCATCACCACCCTATTCCTAGGCAGCCCCGACCTGCAAGTTCTAAAAGTCTTTAGATTTTGTCCGTTCAGACAAGTCCCTAGTGCCCATTGAATAGAGATTGCAGTCACTTGCAGTTGCAGGGGAGGCAAAGTATAGCCTCGATTACCAACGTATGGCCATTGTTGGTACCCTGAAGTCATAGGGAACCTTTCTTACAACTGTAGTAGTGACAGAGGTTCAAATTTTCATCCCGAGATCTGCTTCGAAGGTACGTGTGAGGGCCGTACAGGAAGAGAATCGCTGTGACGTTGCAGGTCTCCTGCGTGGTGGTCTTAGTCAAGATCGGCCGAGGGCGGGACGAGGAAGCCGGGCTGGAAGGATTAGCGTGATGGGCCCAGTCCTTGTCCTTTTTGTTGTGCCTAACCGAGTAACGGAGATATGGCAACAAACCTGGGCCTGCAGCAAGGACGGCGGGGGAGTGAAAACAAAAGAATCCCCGAGGGAAACCGTGGAATCGCACCTAGCAAGAATTCATGAGCAAGGGACAGAGAAAACGAAAGTCGTCCTGGACAGAGAAAGTAAAAGTCGTCCTAGACAGAGAAAACAAAAGTCGTCCTAGACAGAGAAAACGAAAGTCGTCCTAGACAGAGAAAACGAAAGTCGTCCTAGACAGAGAAAACGAAAGTCGTCCTATCCATTGGTCTCTGAATAGTAATATAATATGAAAGTAACACATGTTTTGTTTGAGGATAAATTGTATGATTTGAACTAAGATTAATAAGTTGTTTTCTGCTTAAATAATATTAGTGTGTTGTTTTAGCATTATTATTATTTGAATTATGATTTAATCTTTAGGTTCATTAAGTTTTTATATTAATTGGCCTCTGAATAGTAATTGCATATCATAATAGTAAATGTTTTGACTTTACACACAGTAAAACATGTTTTGTTTCAGGAGTAGTTTTAAGGCTTAATTTTAAGACAAATCAATGCCCCTAATAATGATAGGAATAGAATTTATGAAGGTAAGGTCTCTTATAGAAATTACTGTTGATGTTATGGTCTATATCATTTTAAATGTGTATACATGCCAATACTCTACCTCATTTGTTTGCTAATGTGCTACATAAGTTATGATTTTACCGTAATTAACTCAATTTAGTCTTTTGAAGAAACGAGAGAAGTAGATGAACTAATGTTTTGATTTAAACTGGCTTTTGATCTTAATTAATGTTTGATATTAGTTTCACACTGGAATTATGGTTGTTTAAATATAAGAATATGTTTGTATTTCAGATTTCCAACAAGGAAATAGACCCTGCATGCTCTGGTTGTCTGTAAAAGTACTCTATATATGTTATGTTTGTGTAATTTGTATAGGAATTCTTAGAAAATAGCTTAAATAATTCGGCCCCATTTCTATTGTAAACTAATGTTAGCTAGGATATGTCCAAGAGCTCCCGGAAAATTAGCCCATGCTTCGACTGAAATAAGAGATATTTCAGTTTTGGTTGGGAGGGATGTCGTATGACTTCCGTCATGCTGAAGCCAGTCCGCCATGCTGAAGCCAGAATCTGAAACTTGTAACAGATCTTGAGGGGTAACGGTTGGTCGAGGGCACGGATATTTTATTACAATGTTTGTAGAAAGTGCCAAGGAAATATATGACCGGAACCGTGAGACTTAGGATCTGGCATCGAGAAGGGCAGGAAAGGCCAGGAAGTTAGCCATTTCCTAAACCGCAAGAAACATAAGCAAGTGTTTCGTACGCAGGTACACGCCCAGGAGAGATGCCCAATAACTCCTCCCCGGAAGTAGGCGGGATTCCACTTTGAACCTGGCGTTGATTAGCTGGACTAGATCTCACTGATTTTATTGGAGAATTGGATGTTAAGCCACGCCCTGCCCCTGGGGGTATTTAAAGAGCCACCCAGGGCAGAGACAGTTAGTTAGAACTTTGCCCGGGGCACGAATAGATCATAGATTGTGATAGTCATAGGGTGGGGGCATTGAGGCATTGGGGCATTGAGGTGTCGAAGTCGTGTTGTACTCTAGAATAAATATAAGCAAAGGAATTACTGCTTGTCCATTCTTACCTTGTAACCACGCTACCATAATTATAAGTATATATACGTAGGAGGAAAATCCCTACGTCAGTGGTGACAAACGGAGAGATAACCCACTCATCTTACAAAGTGTGAATTCAAATGGAAGTCCAAAATTCATACGACACACTTTCAAAATTTGTATGGTTAATTTTTTTTATTTTCTTTGGTTATGAACAACTCATATTGAAAAAGAAGCACGATAGATTATGTGAGTCAGTCTGAAGAACATTGGACAGTTTGAGAGTCAGTCTTAAAAGGAATGAACACGAAGGCTAGAGAATATATCGGTCAGTCTAAAGAACAAAAGACTAGGAATAATGTCCAAGTCCGTCTTGAGAACAATGAAGAATATATAAGTCAGTCTGAAGAAAAATGACCCTGAATCAGATAACGAACGAGAACAGTAAACCAGGACAATAGATTACACAAGAGTCAGTCTGAAAAATAAGAACATTGGACAATGTCTTGGTGTGAAGAACAAAAACAATGGACAATGTCTTAGGTCGCTTTCACACCAAAGTGGGACGTCGTACGTGGCATGGCGCGTGGCACACCATTTGAAATGAACATCCGAATATGTATGAAACCTTTCACACAAGTGGCGTGACACGTCCCATGTACCACCTGCCACTTGCGTGCCGCTCTTAGAGTGGCTTGCAAGTCGCTCTTGGCACATGGGAAGTGTCACGCCACTTCTGTGTGAAAGGTTTCTTATATATCTGGTTGTTTATTTTCAACTGGCATGCCACGTGCGACGTGTCACTTTAGTGTGAAAGCGGCCTTAGTTTGTGGAAACATTACTGCGTAGCGTATAAGACATAAGAACAAAAGACAAGGCAAGTGGATTACACGTTAGTCACTCAGATGGGCGGTGAACAGTCTGAATAATAAGCAATTTTAACAATTTAGGAATAAAACCATTGGTCTACGTAGTTAGAAGAACAAGAATAGTGAACAAAGTACGAGCCCACATGAAGAACAATAATACTGTCAGCCTAGAGAACAAGACCAACGAAATATGTAGATCTTTAGGTAAGGAACAAGAACATTGGACACTACTAGCCAATCTGAAAGTTAAAGTTTGCGGTTATAGCCCTCCTATCAGAGGCATCGCCCCTGCTCTGGCGGGCGTCAGCCATTGCTATAGCCCCAACCCCCCACCGTGGTGTTCAGCCACAGCAGTGACCTTCCCAGTAAACAGTTTAACCTCTCGGTCCTGAACGGGAACCGATCTGTCGACCTCGCGAATGCGAGGCCAGCGTGTCACCACTGTACTAGCCAGACTAGTCTGGGAATGCAATTTCTGTTGCTGGAAGTATGTATATCTTGTCAAGTGTTGCTCTGATGTTTCACAAACACCCTCTTAATGGCCCATTGCCATCGTGACTTATCCTAAAGAAACTTCAGAAAATCTCGAAGTCTTGAGGTCTGATTCGAAAAAAAAAATAATGTTTTTTCTTATGCTTCACAAACTTCTCTTCAAAGACCCATTTTTCATTTCTAACTGATTAACCCAAAAGAAACTTCTGGAAATCTGAAAGTGGTGTGTTTGATCTTTGACAATTTTGTCTTATCCCCTTGATTGAGTGTTGCTCAGATATGTCACCAAATTTTTATTAACTTGGTTCGTAAAATGCGTCTTAAGATCTTCAAGTTTGTTTGAGTTCAAAACACTTGTTTTATCTTCATGATTGTTGATATCCTACGTCTCTAGATTCCTCATCAGGGATCCATATTCCTTTCTAACTGTTTGGTCCAAAAGGAACTTCTTAAAATCTGAAATAAGTTGGTCTGATTCTAAAAAAAAAAAAAAGTTTCATTCTTTTAATTGTTGCTCTTATACAGCAAGAAATTCATTCTTTCTAATTTATTAGACTGACAGGAGCTTTCAGTAATCTGAAAGTCTTCAGCCTAATTCTGAAAGATATTGTTGTATTGTACTTTGTATAGCTTTCAGGCTTCAATAGTGTCCTCTTTAGGCATCCATCTTATCAAATTGATTTATTAAATGATATATACATCATAGAGTTTGCTCGGAACGCGTTGTGATCCTGGAAAGACTCATATATGTTTCTTGTCAGAATAAATACACATTATTTACCCATTCTCATCTTAAACAGTAATAACATTTCGTATTAAGAACTGTAATATTGCAATATATTAAGCTTGTAATATAATGTCGGTGAAATTGGCCTCATTTTCTATCATTTTCATCTTTATATGTAATAAACTTTTTACCTGGAGAACTGTAATTTATCAGTATATCAAGCTTATAACGTATTGCTGGTGTATCTAGGTACATTTTGCAAGCTGAGATATATATATATATATATATATATATATATATATATATATATATATATATATATATATATATATATATATATATATCGTTCGTTCCGGTTTTACGTCACGGACTCCCTTTTCTACCAAAGGCTAGGACGGTTGCCTTCTTGCGAAGGACTTGTTTTGGCAGATGTAATCGTTACCCTGAGTGCATGCCCTTACTAACCTCAGACCGTGACAGGGCGCGAACCCTCGACCCGACGCCTCAGAGTCGAGGACGCTATCGCTTTAGCCACGGTGACAACCTATATATATATATATATATATATATATATATATATATATATATATATATATATATATATATATATATATATATATATATACAGAAAGACTATTGTTCATTTGTAGTTTTATGTGCCACCATTAATCCCTATTATGGGGATGGACATAGATAGGTTGGAACTTGAAACTGGATACCCATCCTACCGCCCTTTGGTGGTCTCGCTCACCACCATTAATCCCCATTATGGGGATGGACATAGATAGGTTGGAGCTTAAGACTTAAGGTTGGATTCCCTTCCTTGCGCCCCGCGATGGACTCTACCGCGGGTCTGTTAACTCCCGAGTCGAGTGCTCTACCCACTTTGTCAGCGTGATCCCCAGAGAGAGAGAGAGAGAGAGAGAGACTGATTGTATGTCATATTGAGCATGAAAGCTGATCTTGAACATGGGAATAATATATGTTAAGAAATTAACTAGAGATATTCTTCTTACTATTTTTGCTTAACCACTTATGCGTCTTTACGGAGAGGCAATATTTCGGAGGATATGCTGTGGCTATTGATAAATATTGTCTTTGGTGCAATATTTTGTTAGTTTTCATTCTGATAGTCTAGATTCCTTGACAATGATATTTGTGATTAGCATTGTCTCAGCTTCCTAAACATGGTAGAAAGCTGTAACATTAAACAGAGACTGTCAAATGTAGCAGAAAATGATTAGAAGTTTTTGTTGTTGGAGATTAAACCGTAGATGAGACTGAGGTGTTAAACTTGGATGGTGAAAGGTAGAAGAGCAAGAGGACTACAAAGAGAGAAATATATGGATGGTAAGACGCGAGAGGCGGGAGGACATCTTAAACCTGCAGACTTGTTACAGTTAACAGCGGAAAGAGTCTGGTGGTGCTCCAGGATTGCCAAAGTCCAACTTTATATGGCACGTCGATGATATGATTATGCCTAGCTTGTGCATTGTCAGGCCTTTTTCTAAGGCCTGGCCCGAATGCATTATAAGCAACAGAGAATAATTATTACAGAGGAGTGATGTGAATATGTCTTATAGACTTTGGTGTTTTGACTTTAATGGTTATTGATCTGGATCTCTACTGTTACGTTTTCTAATTACCATTTCAGCTAACCAGAGGCTCTTATTGTAATTTTTGCAGAGGAACTTATGAACTCCTAAACTTCAACTAGTGGTGGTCTATGTTGCCAAGGCTTAGGATTTTCTCTTTATCCAGATACGCAGAGGCTATGATATTCCTATCTTTCATAATGTATTAAGGCTAGGGTATCCCTCTCTATCCTAATTGCCAAGACTAGGGTATTTCTTTCCTACCTAAATTGTCCCTCCCAAGGTGCCAAATTTAAGGTTCCCACGATTTCCTAACTTGCCAATGCTAGGAGCCTCCTATCCTTCATAAATTACCCAGGCTAATTTTCCTCTCTTTCCTAAAGTACCAAGAAAGAGTTCTCCTCTCCCTAAGTTATCAGTTTACATACTGAGAGGTTAGTGTTAAGGGAAATTGCATTAAATCATTAAGTTTACTTTATGTGTGAGCAGCAACTATTTGTCCAAAAGAAAACTATATAGTTTGTCTTTGAAAGCTGTGAAGGAGGATGCATTTTTAAGATGCTCTGGTATATTGTTCCAGAGTGTTGGCCCTTTAATAGGGATCATCTTTGAACCTGCTTCTGTGTTTATTCTCTGAATTGGTTAGTGTTGGCCACTACTCCTTTAATTGCTAAGGCTAAGGATCTCCTTTTCTTCCTTAATTGCCTAGAATTAGGTGTTCTCCTCCCTATGTTATAAACGGTATGGTTATTATCTTCCGAAATTGCCAAGGTTAGGGTTTTGCCTCCTCCTTGAATTGCCAAGGCCACTGCCTTCCTCGCCCTCTCATTATGCCAAGGCTAGAGATCCCTCGACTTTGTATATTGCCAAGGCTATGGGTCTTCTCTCCTTCGTGAATTACCAAGGTGAGCGGATTCTCTCTCCTTCCAGAGTTACTAAGGCAAGGCTTTCCCTCTCCTTCCTAAGTTACCAATAATAAAGTTTCCCTCTCCTTTCTGAGTTGCCAAGGCGTGGGTTTTCCTCTGCTTCCTAAGTAACTAAGGCTATGGTTCCATCATCCTGTGTTACCAAGGCTTGGGTTTTCCTCTCCTTCTTAAGTTGTAAAGGCAAGGGTTTTACCTTCTTCCAGGGTTGCCAGATTATGGAATTTTACTCTCCTTGTTGAGTTGCCAAGGCTAGAATTTTTCTCTCCATACTAGGTTGCCAAGAATTTGGCTTCATTCACCTCCAGTTTCACCTTCTTCCAGTGTAGCCAGATTTTGGAATATTACTCTCCTTGTTGACTTGCCAAGGCTAGAATTTTTCTCTCCATACTAAGTTGCCAAGAATATGGCATCACTCACCTTCAAATGACTTAACTTTGAAAGGTTCTGAAGTGGGTGATTTGGAATACGAAGTATTAAGAAATATTTAGTAAAGCAAAGAAGAGTGAATGTTTGGCCCGACTTCTTAAACAGTGTAAACCTAGGACCATATCGTTAGTTGGCTAGATACACACAAATGGATTTCATAAACGCATCTGACGCGGTTCTGTGGTAGGATTTCATAAATGCATGCGACACGTTTCTTTGTATGGCTAGGATCCCCCCTGGGGGATCCTAGCCATGCATAGAACCGCGTCAGATGCGTTTATGAAATCCATTTGTGTGTGTCTAGCTAACTAACAATATGATATCCTAGGTTTACACTGTTTAAGAAATCGGGCCTATATCAATATTATAACGAATGGACTGCACAGAGATATAAATATTTCAAATACTCTGACAATCTGAATATGGTATTGTTGATACCAAAATTTACCACATTTAGGTGGTACATTTATCTAAACGGTTTCTACGATAGAACTACAAATTCCACAAAACATTCCGGTCCTGTTGAGGTTTTGCTCTGTACCTACACCCCAAGGACTGTAGGGGAACTATGGAAAAATATAAAGAGATGGAATGGAGAGAGTTCATACGAGCGTTCATCCATACATAAAGAAAAGCAAGATCAGAAAACGAAGTGGGGATTAGGACAGTGGATAGTGATGGGATGTTGGGGGGAAGGAGCATTTAGAGGCTTTGGAAAGGGATAACAGAGGATTACTGGGCAAAAATGGGAAACGTTTGGGATTTAGATGATATGCAAAACGGTGGGAAAGATCCATACAACGAAATCTCTTTCGAAAAGGATTGAAAACGTTTTAACTGTGCTTTTATATGGTGTTGTAATTGTACTGAATTAGATCAAGCATCTAGGACACAAATCTAGAAAGTAAAAGAGATCATTCAAAGTGTTTAGTTAATTAATAGATTATATTGCTTAAGAGGTAATGCTACTCTTAACGTATGACTAGTGAACCTTGATGGAATGTTCAGTGTCATACTCCTGTATTGCACATAGGGAATATTATCAACAGTTGATGGTGAACATTTGCATATGTTTGGTGTAATGCAAGACAATGCTAATACGTTTTTTGTAATAAAAAAGAAGCTATTCAAGTGTTCGTAAAGTATATGGGATTTTTTATGTATATTACTATGCTTCTTCTTCTTCTTCTTCTTCTTCTTCTTCTTCTTCTTCTTCTTCTTCTTTCTTCTTCTTCTTCTTCTTCTTCTTCTTTCTTCTTCTTTCTTCTTCTTCTTTCTTCTTCTTCTTCTTCTTCTTCTTCTTCTTCTTCTTCTTCTTCTTCTTCTTCTTCTTCTTCTTCTTCTTCTTCTTCTTCTTCTTCTTCTTCTTCTTCTTCTTCTTCTTCTTCTTCTTCTTCTTCTTCTTCTTCTTCTTCTTCTCTTCTTCTTCTTCTTCTTCTTTCTTCTTCTTCTTCTTCTTCTTCTTCTTCTTCTTCTTAGTAGTAGTAGTAGTAGTAGTATAATTTATATCACAATTACATAAGTGCATGTAAGATTATGTGCATGTATGTGCGGAGGTGTGCGCATACTTATTCTCTACCTACTGTGCTACTACTACTTCTACTTCTTTCTTCTTCATTTTCATCTAATCCTCCTCGCTGTTGCAAATAGCTTACTGCAAAATATAAGTCAAAATCGCCTACATTCCCCCCCAGGAAAACTCTCTCTCTCTCTCTCTCTCTCTCTCTCTCTCTCTCTCTCTCTCTCTCTCTCTCTCTCTCTCTCTCTCTCTCTCTCTCTCTCTCTCTCTCTCTCTCTCTCTCTCTCTCTCTCTCTCTCTCTCTACCTGTCACACACACACACACACACACACACACACACACACACACACACACACACACACACACACACACACACACACACACACACAGAATTTCATATTTTACCCCTGCCAGAAGGCTTCTTCCATGTGAATATCCTCCGGAGACACGTGAGATCCGAAAACTTTGTCCCTTGTGGTTATACAAGTAAAATATGATCCTAGGCAGGGAAAATGCCAGTATATCCATCTCATGGAAAAATTGCTTTCTCGATATAACCTCACATTTCCTCACAACACCAAGGAAACTTTTCTTTTATTTGTAGATATGTTTTATTATGCCTGACATATTGTAAATTATGAAAAGGTATTTTGATATACACGCACTTTCCACACGGAAATTGGACCTCGAAATTTGGATTTTTATGCAGTAGACTTGGAGAGTTTCGTGTTTGTCTTTTAGAGGTCGCGATTAAGGCCCGATTTTTTAAACAGTGTAAAACTAGGATACCATATTGTTAGTTAGCTAGACACACACAAATGGATATCATAAACGCATCTGACACGGTTCTGTGTATGGTTAGGATCCCGCGTCAGATGCGTTTATGAAATCCATTTGTGTGTGTCTAGCTAACTAACAATATGCTATCCTAGATTTACACTTTTCAAGAAATCGGGCCAAAGTAACTGCCCAGAAAGATACAAAGGAAGAAATCGGGCCTTTGTCGACCACACCCCACTTGACCTCAATGTTTGTTTATTTGTTTGACCTCACATTATCTTTGTGCGTCTAGATGACGTGCATTACTTGAGATTTGATGTATCATTAATTATTTTAATTCAAGGTGTTTACTTTTGTTCATTCTTTCTCTTTCATATTCTGTTTTCTTGGGTGGGGGGTGACATGAATACAGCCCTTGAGTACCCCTGTATGTCGAAAGCCATGAAGATTAGGCAAAGCGAACAGACTGGGAATTCACCCTCTTGTATGTTATTATTATGTTCTGATTCCAAAGTTAATTTATTAGTTAATTTAACAGAAAGAACAAAGTTATTCAATATAAGTAAAAAATTAAGAGTTTTTTTCCACACTAATGTTAACGTTTAGGATTTTATAATTATGTAAAACGAAGTTGGTCCCTCAAGTAAATTCGTTTTTTTTTTTTCATAGCAAATGTTTTTATTGAAGTTTTGTTTGTTTTACAAAGTCTACAAATAACCTATTATATG
>JAXCGZ010005366.1:0-11055 GCA_037179515.1 Halocaridina rubra
CCTGCACTGTTAAAATAACTCCCTTTACATTATAAATAACAGCAAGCAACGTAAATTTTTATGAAAGTGATAGATAAAATTACGGTGAATGAGGTGATGATGACGTGACATACATACTCATTTACAATTATTTTTTTCTTTACGTACTGTATAAACCCTCCCTGAACTGTAAAAAAAAAAACACCCTTTACATTATAAATAACAGCAAGCAACGTAAATTTTTATGAAAGTGATAGATAAAATTACGGTGAATGAGGCGATGATGACGTGACATACATAATCATTTACAATTATTTTTTCGTTTACGTACTGTATAAACCCGCCCTGCACTTAAAAAAACACTGTGGTGACTATTCCCAGAATGCCTGCTTTCACCTGGTCAATGAATAGTCTACTCTCAGTTTTTTGCAGGCTACCGTACACAAAAATATTTACTCCACCAACTTCAAATAAAGTTGGGCTAAAACTTACTGGCTTATAATTAAATATTAGACAAACTGTACGGTACTAAAAGGGAAGGGCATGAGTTACGTTTGCTTAATAGTTAGTGGAGAACTCCCACTGGTTAATAACACAAATACACTAAATAATATTAACTGAACACTGCATAAATCCAGGCTTAAAAGAAAGACTCATCAATAAAATATAAAAATATATTGAAAAAAAGTTAATATTATAATGGAGCAATATTTCAGCTTAAAAGAAAAGGATAAATTTTACTTTAGTTTAGGCGGCAATAAGGTAAATTTTACAAAAATAACAGAGTTATAGCTCCAGGCATGACTGCTGGACACATCAAAATAAACAACACTTAATATCGAAATAATAATTGTTCAAAATCCAAGAACTATATACAATATTGAAACACAGTCACTGCTTGACAAATTCGACAGCACTAGTCCAAGGGGCGAAATGGGAGGCTCATAAATTTACACGAATTTTATGAGTCTCTAACAATAGCTCATCACCTGGTGCCGTCCTCAGAGAGAGTCCTCGTCCGTTCTGTAAACAAAGCAGACGAGCATCACATTCTAAAATAAAAGGATATAATTTTATCATATTATACATAATTAAGGATTTCCTAAGATTTAGATTAGCTTTACAAACAAATTCCAATTATTCATGAGAAAATGATGAATTAATGACAAAATAAATGATTGTTATAATATAGTCTCTCAAATGAATATATTCATGTAGGTAGATGCAATATTACTTATGGCATTACAATAAAACACACACAAGGTATAACTAATGAAACTGTGTGTGATAGACAGATCACCACACTCTCCCCCCAAAAAGGGTAGGAAGCTAAATAAATCACATGTACAAACATAATAAAGTGTAGAACAAAAACAGAAAATTTAAAGGCATCATTTACAACCTATCCTCTGCAATTAGATCTCTACGCGGTTTTTCAGCTCGACAAGCTGCTTGACGTCTAGGTCTTGGTGGTGCACTAGGTACATATAACGTAGTGTTAACCTTATCATAGACGACAGCATAAATCGGAATACGTTGTGTACCAATGCGTACTACAACATGAACGACGTCACACAAAATGTTTTCGGCTTGATTACCAAATGAAGTCAGTTTAAGTGAGATATGAAACACTGGATTGAGTTTAAGGCGCTTTACTACTGCAGAATGAATGAAAGACCGTTGAGCACCGGTATCTAAAAACATCCTAACTGTTTCACATACCCCAGCACCAGAAATCTTAACAATTGCTGTAGGAAGTGCTACTGAAGGAAGTGGAACCTTATTAGTCTGGACATCTGTTTGAACAGAATTAGCGACACTGTCATCTCTTCCTGACAGGATTCTAAACTTATCATCCACTACTACTTGATTAGTGGGAATGTTACTGTTAAGGTTAGTTCCATTATTAATAACTGTTGGGGCATTAGATGCAACTGACACTTGATTAACTGCAGTACTACGGTTGGTTAATTTCATGCAGAGAAAGGTATGATGTTTGCCATTACAATTTCTACACTCGGCCGTCTCTCTACACGGTGAGGCTCTATGGCCTTTCTGCATACACACGAAACATAGTTCTAACTCTCTAACTCTGTTCTTCCTGGCTTCATGAGTTGTGTAATTAGAACAAAACTTAGTATTATGAATATCCTTACAAAAGAGACAAGGTTTGTTCCAGGTACTTGAATTGCTAGATGACGAATTAGACTTATTTTGAGTCTGGGACACAACTACTTGTTTAGGTACTGTACTAAACCTATGATTAGAATTTGTACTAGAATTCTGACTAGTTACTACTTTAGTTTTGGAATGTGCATCAGAATGTGAACCTTGCTTATTCCTAGACTGATCAGAGAGAATACGAGAACAATACATGACCTTGATAAGGTCTCCAATACCATCCTTCAATTGTGTAATAGTCAAAGTATAAGTACTGTACTTATTAAAAAGATACTCTAAAGTTTTAGGACTAAGTTTCTTAGCAATTATGTCTTTTATTAGGTAGTCATCACAAGGTACTTGGGTTACACCCTCTATTTGCATCAAAAACGTTGAAATGTTAGGTGAAATTCAGTCAACTCAGTTAAATTATGTTCAGGGGGTTTCATGTCCATCAAGTCTAAATGTAATTGTTGCAACAAAAGGTCATTGTCGGCAAAGCTTTTTCTCATCAAACTTAATGCTATACTGTAATTACCACTGGTTATGGGAAGACCTTCAATGGTTCTATAAGCTTTACCTCTCAAATAAGATCTGAGCATGCTAAATTTCTATACTGGGTCAATGTCTTGACGACTATCAATTAAACTACTAAAGGAATCCCAAAAACAATTCCACTGACTCACCATCTTAATCTCAGGCAACTTAGGGTGTGGAAGGGGTCTAGCAGGTACTACTGTCTGACTAGGAGCTTGACTAGTTGTAGCTTGTGCTTGACTACCAAAGGAAATTTAGAAGAGTTGCCAGAGGTGAAGCCATCACATCACATTACCTAATCTTTTGTGTAAACTGGGGAAAGCTCTTAAGCCGTTTACCTGATCCTGTGGTTCCATAGATTGTTAAAATCAGTATCCTTCCCATTTATATTAACTTGTTAGTTAGTTTGATACACGAAATAATTGAATAAGTAAAAAAAAAAATATCCACCTGTCAACAGTACTGAGTTAAGTTGCCAAGTAGTACAGCTGTCTTATTTTCTTCATTTTTTTTTTTTGCTTTTCTTTTAGCTTTCTCTTTTACTATTTTGTTTTTATTTTGTATATATATTGAGTTAAATGTAAAGTCTAATCTTGTGATAACATACCTTGGTTAGCAAGTGAGTTTATCAGTTAGGAAGAATATATAGCAGAAACAGGTGGGTGCCACCTCAGACACAGGTTCGAATTTTTCCTGCAGGTTTGACTTTTGTTTTGTTGCATTTTTTTTCTTTTTCTTTTTATCCTTAAATTACCATGGTCAAGTTTTTAAGTTAAGATGTGTGTTACCAGAAAAGAGATAAACTGAGTCACTAAATAGCACTTATATGGAGATATAAAAATTCGGTGTGAAGCTTAATTAAAAGTTTTTTTTTTTCCTCTTTCTCGTCTTCTTTCTATATTCTGTGAGAGGGAGAACATAAAAATGACGCCATCTCTGTCCCAAACCTCTCCCATCCATGGGTCGGTAGGAGGGGTAGCCATTAGGAGACTCAAACAGAAAATCAAGAATTTAGAGGAAATGGTTATAAGCCTTGATGATAAAATTCAGAATATGGATGGAGAAATGAAAGAGAATGAAACACTCAGAGAGCAAATAAGATCTTTGGAGGAAGCAAATAAAGCACAAGGGCAGGAGAGAAAGGAACTAGAAGAAAGAATAAAGAAGCTGGAAGGGGAAAAGAGTCAACTAGAATCTAGACTTTCTAAACAAGAAGATAAAAACAAACAGCTGAATGACAACCTAAAGGAATTAGATGTTAGTTCACTGCTTTCTTCTGAGAGAGACGAGATTGCTGCTTGGAATGTCCAGATTAAGGAAAACATTGAACAGTTCAGAAAAGAGTTCCAGGAGCTGAATATGGAAAATGATGCCATGAAAATTTCCTTTGCTGATGCACTAAAGGGGAATGTGGCAGTAAAAGAGGCTGTAAAGGTGGTGGCACTGGAAAACATTCAAACAGTTGACTATAAAGAGACAGTAATCGAAAAAATGAAAGACATTGTGATGGAAAGGGCAAACCCACTCATCAGACAGGCACTTGATAAGGAGAAGACAGTGGTAATCTCAGGCATAAGCGAGTCCCAGGAGCCAACATGGCAGGGGAGACTTGAAGAAAATAAAGCTAGGGTTGTAGACCTGATAAGAAAGCTTGGAGTAGTATGTGGTCCTGAGGATATTGTAAACATACACCAACTAGGTAAATATTCGAGGGAAGGAAAGCCGAGACCAACAAAAGTAACCTTTGAGAGAGGGGAAACATGTAGGGAAATATTGTTGAGAAAAAAAAGTCTAAAAGACCTTCAAGAATTCAAAGAAGTGTTCATTAGACAATACAGAACACAGGAAGAGATGGGAAAGATCAAAAACTTGTTGCAAGAGGCAAGAAGGTTAAATGATGAAAGAAATGAAGAAGAGAAGAAAAATTTTCATTACAGAGTTCTTCCAGACAAAGGGGAGATAAAGAAGATAATGACAGAAGATCAGGGGATGGGGCCTCATTAAGATTGTTATACACAAATGCTGATGGATTAGCTGGTAAGGCAGTAGAATTAAAAGATAGGATTCACAACAGTAAGGCAGATATAGTAGCAATTACAGAGACTAAGTTGAGTGAGGACATAAACAGTGTCACAGTTTTTCCTAAGGGTTTCAGAATACTAAGGGTTGAAAGATCTGAGAGGACTGGTGGAGGGATAGCACTGCTCATAAGTGAAAGGATTCAAGTCGAAGAAATAAACTTGGCTATAGAAAGTGAGTTCAAGGAATTTCTTGTTGCTCGCATAAATACTGGGTCAGAGAGCATTATAATAACTGTTGTATACAACCCACCAAGGAACCAAAATAGGCTTGAAGTTTATGAGGAAAGTCATATAGGTACTATTGAAGTCATAAACTCAGTTGTTAACATGGCACGGGAAAAAAATGTAGGATTTTGATTATGGGAGACTTTAATCATAAAGAGATAGATTGGATAAATCTTGACCCACACAGTGGTGAGGACTCATTCGGGGCAAGATTCCTAGATTGCGTACAAGGGAATTTCCTACACCAACATGTAATGGAACCAACAAGGGCCAGGGGTGGGGATGAGCCATCACTACTTGATCTAGTGTTCACAGATAATGTGTTGGATATTGAAAAAATTGAGTATGAACCACCAATTGGAAAGAGTGACCACTGTGTGTTGTTGATGGAGTATATCATTGAAGATATTCTTCCTGAGAGTAGAGGCACTGAGGACATGAGGAGGAACTATCTGAAAGGAGATTACATCAAAATGAATGAGCTTTTTGCAGTTATTGACTGGAGAACCTTATTTTACAACAAATCTGTACAAGAAATGTATGACATCTTTTGTGAGAAATATGGGAAGATAGTAGATTGCTGCATACCTGTCACCAAAGTAGGTGTAATTCATGCCAGAGAGAAATGGTTCGATAATGGGTGTAAAAGAGCTAAGGAGTGGAGAGACAAATGCTGGAAAAGGTATAGGAGGAGAAAAAACATAAATGCCTGGCAAACCTACAAAAGAGCAAGAAATGACTACCTAAGTAAAAGGAGAGAGGCAGAGAGAGACTATGAGAGGGACATCACCAGGAAGGCTAAAGAAAATCCCAAGCTTTTCCACAGCTTTATCAGAGGAAAACTGAAGGTAAAAGAACAGGTTTTAAGGCTAAAGAGAGCGGATGGAAGCATCACTGAGATGGATGAAGAGATCTGCAAAGAATTGAACAAGGAGTTTCAGTCAGTATTTACAGTCGAAAATACCCCACCCCCTCAGATTGCAGTGATAGAAGCTCAAGGGCCGGTATTAGAGAACATCAACCTTACAGCCACAGAGGTATGCAAAGCGCTGATGGATTTAGATGTTCATAAAGCTACAGGTCCTGATGACATATCCCCTCATGTGCTTAAAAAATGCGCAAACACAATATCAGTGGCACTAAGTATCATATTTAAGGAGTCACTGGAGTCGGGGGAGATTCCAAGATGCTGGAAACAAGCACATGTGATACCTATCTTCAAAAAGGGAAGGAGGGATACGGCTCTGAACTATAGACCAGTTTCCTTGACCAGCATAGTTTGCAAAGTTATGGAGAAACTACTAAGGAAACATATCTCTCTTCACTTGGAATCCTTCAACTTTTTGTCAGTGAGGCAACATGGCTTCAGAGAAGGTAGATCAACAGTAAGAAACTTATTAGAATTATATGATGAGGTAAGCCAAATCTTACAGGAAAGAGAGGGCTGGGCAGATTGCATATTCCTAGACTTCCAGAAAGCGTTTGACACTGTTCCACATGGGAGACTTATTAGGAAGCTGCAATCAATGGCTAGAATAGGTGGAAATGTTTTGGAATGGATAAAAACTTACTTAGAAGGAAGGGAACAGAGGGTTAGAGTAAGACACTCAGTGTCTGAATGGAGAAGAGTTAGTAGTGGAGTTCCACAGGGTTCAGTTTTAGGGCCACTTTTGTTCCTTGTATATGTAAATGACCTACCAGAGTCTGTAAATTCATTCATGAATATGTTTGCAGATGATGCAAAGATTGTGAAGAAAGTAAAAAACGAGAACAATGGTAGAGAACTTCAGGAGGATCTAAATAATCTGCATGAGTGGTCAGAAAAGTGGCTAATGAAATTCAATACTTCAAAATGTAAGGTAATGAGAATGGGTACAAGTGCAAGAAGGCCCAAGCTTGACTACTCGGTGGCTGGAGTACAACTTCAAGAGACAGAAAATTAGAGAGATCTAGGAGTAAACATACTGGCAGATTTGTCTCCAGAAATACATATAAATGGCATAGTAAGGGCAGCATATGCATTCTTATCAAATGTAAGGGTAGCCTTCAGGCACATGGACAAGGAAATGTTCAGAAATATTTATGTAACCTATGTGAGGCCAAAACTCGAATATGCAGCCCCCTTTTGGAATCCGCACTTGAAAAAGCACATAGCTAAGCTTGAAAAAGTTCAAAGACATGCCACGAAACTGGTGCCAGAAATACGCAATCTCAGTTATGATGAGATGCTGAGGGAATTAGACTTACCATCACTCGAAGCTAGAAGAGTGAGGGGGGATATGGTGACAGTCTTTAAATTCCTTCATGGTTATGATAGAGTGGATAGGGATCGATATTTTGATATGGCTGGCTCTAGAACTAGAGGTCATAGTTTGAAGCTTGGTAAGAAAACTTCTTTGCAGGATGTAAGGAAATACTTTTTCAGTGTAAGAGTAGTTGATAATTGGAATTGGCTAAGCGAGGAGGTAGTTAATGCTATCTCAATCCATAGTTTTAAGGACAGGTATGATAAGTATCACTAAGTCTAAAATGGAACCGATCAGGAGACGGGAAGATACGAGCTTTGGGCTCTTTCCCGTAAACACAATTAGGTAATCACAAATGATCATCTATAGCTGACTTAATTTGTATGAGCACTTTATAGGCATTACGTTTCAGAGTTCTGTGCTCTCTAGAAACTTGGCTAAGCTGGGTACTATCAATAGCATCTTGACTAGCTGTCCAATGTACATCAGTGGACTCGTACAACTTTGTAAGTTCTGCTTCTGAAAACTGTAACGACCGTAAGGATGGTGGAGGAGACGCTTTAGGGTCATGTTCTATAGAACTGAGCATATCTGTCAGATCGTCGGTTACAACCTTGTAAAGTTCAAACGCTTAACTTTCAGCGATTGATGGTAAAGACATTTTGCTGGATTTATCTTTACCTTATACAAATCACAATAATTTTGGCTAGGTGGCCAAACTAAACTAATACCAAAATTCACTAGGATTATAATATTTATATCCTAGGTACACTTGATTACACGCATATATTCAAATAGCTAATCTAAACCTTCCCTTGGACTAAAGAATTCGACATCAGCAGTGATATCACAAAAAATATGCCATGGATTTATGCGCAGTGTTTTAATATTAAATTTCAAAAACAATACCAAAGGTAGCCTATTCCAAATTCCATTCAGTAAATGTAGTAAAGTATGCTAGCTAGGCTAGGCACCATCCTGTTCGAAGGACCAGAAAAAACCTAGAATATGTGGTGACTATTCCCAGAATGCCTGCTTTCACCTGGTCAATGAATAGTCTACTCTCAGTTTTTTGCAGGCTACCGTACACAAAAATATTTACTCCACCAACTTCAAATAAAGTTGGGCTAAAACTTACTGACTTATAATTAAATATAAGACAAACTGTACGGTACTAAAGGGGAAGGGCATGAGTTACGTTTGCTTAATAGTTAGTGGAGAACTCCCACTGGTTAATAACACAAATACACTAAATAATATTAACTGAACACTGCATAAATCCAGGCTTAAAAGAAAGACTCATCGATAAAATATAAAAATATATTGAAAAAAAGTTAATATTATAATGGAGCAATATTTCAGCTTAAAAGAAAAGGATAAATTTTACTTTAGTTTAGGCGGCAATAAGGTAAATTTTACAAAAATAACAAAGAGTTATAGCTCCAGGCATGACTGCTGGACACATCAAAATAAACAACACTTAATATCGAAATAATAATTGTTCAAAATCCAAGAACTATATACAATATTGAAACACAGTCACTGCTTGACAAATTCGACAGCACTAGTCCAAGGGGCGAAATGGGAGGCTCATAAATTTACACTAATTTTACGAGTCTCTAACAATAGCTCATCACCTGGTGCCGTCCTCAGAGAAAGTCCTCGTCCGTTCTGTAAACAAAGCAAACGAGCATCACATTCTAAAATAAAAGGATATAATTTTATCATATTATACATAATTAAGGATTTCCTAAGATTTAGATTAGCTTTACAAACAAATTCCAATTATTCATGAAAAAATAATGAATTAATGACAAAATAAATGATTGTTATAATATAGTCTCTCAAATGAATATATTCATGTAGGTAGATGCAATATTACTTATGGCATTACAATAAAACACACACAAGGTATAACTAATGAAACTGTGGTGATAGACAGATCACCACAAACACCCTTTACATTATAAATAACAGCAAGCAACGTAAATTTTTATGAAAGTGGTAGATAAAATTACGATGAATGACGTGATGATGACGTGACACACATACTCATTTACAATTATTTTTTCGTTTACAAACTGTATAAACCCTCCCTGCACTGTTAAAAAAACACCCTTTACATTATAAGTAACAGCAAGCAACGGAAAATCATTCATCATCTCTCGTTATATTTATGTTTCGTGTCTCTATGTCTAATGTTATGCAGGTTTACAGCTATCATCTGTGTTTTGGCAATAAGTACATGTGCATATTATTGAAATACTGATATATAACAATTGTATCTGACTAACTATTAATTAATAGCATTTACTCTTCTGCATTAGATAATCTTCTATATCAATGAAGTAGCTTCACTGACATACTTTGACATCTACACAAATACTTCATAGAATAAACCTGGGTAGCAAGTTTATAGACCACATTTGCATGACCAAACTTCCATTCTTTTAGCATAGCCAGTTAAGGAACTCTTGCCTAGGTTACACAGGTAGGAAAAATATTTATTTGCTATGTGTGATGAGAACTTTATCCTCAAAAATATCCTTTATAATCATTTTGATGTTTTAATTGCCTAAGAGATTTGATAAGGATATGTTGGACGTGAAAACTTTAAAATAACACCTCGAGTGTAAGTATCTTTTCTTTCTCAGAAAAGATTATTCTTCTACTCAAGTATGTTTTATTGTATTGTTGCATTTTTAATGATTGGTTTAGTCTGTACTTATGTAGGTTTTGTCCCTCAACTGTCGTGTAGCGTTTGTTGAAGTCGCGTTGTATCTTGCTGCGCTTTTAAAAACTGGCCCATTGTATCTGGAAGTTGCTGTATTTATTCATTCAAATCTCTATATATAATTTGCATCCATGTTTCAAGGCATATATAACTGATTATACAAAGTAAGTTAATATTTTTGGGTTATTGCATATGTTATTAAGGGGAGGGAGAATTGCATATTTTTTATTTCAGTAATAAAGATTTAAGGTATTATATATGCAGCTCTTAATCTCATGATAAGGAAAGTTAAAAGTTAAATTAAAAACAGGCTGTTCATATACTCCATAGTCAAACAGCGTTTGTAGGTGTGAAGGTGACTTGGCAGCTTAAAAGGTTTGGGGATGTAGATCTGAGCTGTCAGGATTGTTCTACCAACGAAGTACAACCCGCGGGTTTTCAATTGTCCTAGCTTATTGTAAAGCATAGTGGTGAGAAGAGAGGAAAAACATGGGGATTGCTCACCAGTTCTGCCCCTTGGGGGATTGTTGAGCCATTTGTAAATTAATTGACTCTGGAACAATGACTTTGGCCAATGAAGGTTAAGTGTGAATAAAACTACGATTTCTAGTTTTCAAAAGTTTTTCTTGTTTATCTGAAGAGTGTTTTTAGTCCGCCTTCTTTGACATAGGCTGGACATATATTTGCTGCTCCTGACTGAGACACATTTTAGTAGAGTTACTCATGCAAGTGTTTATACTTCCTGAATGGTAATTGATACAGACCATGCATAATAATGCTTGTCTCTTGCATTTGCTATACTTTATTCAACTTATTTTTATATCGTATCAGATATATTGTAATGTATGTAAATAAATTAAATGTAAAAAAAATAAACAAAATGCCACAATGATGAGTAAAATTCGTCCTCTTGAGTGGGAAGTGGCATGATGCCCTCCAATGACTACCCCCATATTGGGAGAGGACATCCCTGGCTGCAGTGGATTGATTTTTGTTTCTTTTTATAGAGACCATATTATTACCAAAGAAATCATGATTGTATGATATATAGCATTTTCTATCTCTTAGTAAAGATATCTTGTTCTATTACTCC
>JAXCGZ010005367.1:0-11018 GCA_037179515.1 Halocaridina rubra
AGAGAGAGAGAGAGAGGCCACTTTTTACCAGCCAACTTTCTTTTCAAAGTGAATGACCTACCAGCCAACTTTCTTTTCAACATGAATGACTTAAAGTGTGGCAAACATTCTCTATTAAGTATTTATTGGATAATTATAATAATGATAATAATAATACAGTGTTCCCTCATTTATCACGGGGGTTCGGTTCCGGGACCTGCCACGATAGGTAAAAAATTGCAAAGTAGGAGCACCATATTTATTATAGGCATTTTACATTTATTTTTACCTTTACTGTATAAACCCTCCTTGCACTCTTAAGAAACCACCCTTTACTTATTAATAACAGCGCGCAATCGTAAATTTATATGAACGTCATATTATGAAGATTGAAAAAAGAAGTTAAGAACAAACAGCAAACAAACTTTCGATACATAAGATCGTTAGGGAAAATAGCGAGTAGAGATTATATATATTTCATTTAAGTTTCCCATGCCACAGTACGATATACGTTTTCTTTGTAACAAATTGCATGCGTTGTCTTTTTCTCTCAGCTGACTTTATTTACGTTAAGATTTCATGCAGCATGGTCGATAAACAGAATAATGATTAGAACCAAGGAATATTAATAATACTATAATCTTGAAAATTAGATAATCCCCAAATAAAGTGAGTAAATAAATATTTTATGAGTAAGATATTGTGCCTGAATAGTGATAAGCATCTGCTGATACGGAAGCGTAAAATGTTTTGGTTAGAGGTTCGTTCTCCTGCATCCTCCTCCTCTTCTACTGCTTAATGCGATCGAATATTATGAAGAGAATTGAAAAAAACATTAAAAACAAACAACTTGCGATACTATATCGTCAGGGAAATAGCGTGCGAGGGTTTATCAGCTGATATGGAAGTGCCAAAACGCTTGCAGATAAAGATTCGTTCTCCTGCATCCTCCTCCTCTTCTACCGCTTAATGCGATCGAATATTATGAAGAGAATTGGAAAAAAGCATTAAAAACAAACAGCAAGCAAACTTTCGATATAATATCATCAGGGAACTAGCGTACGAGGGTGAATCAGCTGATATGGAAGCACCAAAACGTTTGCAGATAGAGGTTCGTTCTCCCGCATCCTCCTCCTCTTCTACCGCTTAATGCGATCGAATATTATGAAGAGAATTGAAAAAAAGCATTAAGAACAAACAGTAAACAAACTTGCGGCATAATATCATCAGGGAAATAGCGTGCGAGGGTGTATCAGCTGATACGGAAGCGGCAAAACATTTGGAGATAAGAGGTTCGTTCTCCCGCATCCTCCTCCTCTTCTATTGTTTAAGGCGATCGAATATTATGAAGAGAATTGAAAAAAAAGCATTAAGAACAATCAGCAAACAAACTTTTGATATAATATCATCAGGGAAATAGCGTGTGGAGAATATATATATTTCATTTAAGTTTCCCATGTACAGTACGATATACATATTCTTTGTAACGAATTATATAGGTTTCTTTTTCTCTTTTGCTTACCTTAAAATTTCGTGCAGCATGGTCGATATGTAAAGAAGATAGAATAACGTTTAGAACCAAGGAATATTAATACTATAATCCTGAAAATTATATAAACCCCAAATAGGATGAGTAAATAAATATTTTATGAGTAAGATATTGTGCTTGAATAGTGATAAGCATCAGCTGATACGGAAGCAGCAAAACGTTTTGGTTAGAGATTTGTTCTCTTGCATCCTCCTCCTCTTCTACCGCTTAATGCAATTGAATATTATGAAGAAAATTGAAAAAAAGCAGTAAGAACAAACAGCAAACAAACTTTCAATATAATATCGTCAGGGAAATAGCGTGCGAGGATGCATCAGCTGTTACGGAGGCAAACAAACAAACAAACATTTATTTCCATTTTTGTACAATGGTTATTCTTCTAACATTAAAAGTGACTTATAAGTAGACATGTAGTTTAACTACTAAGTAAGAGGGCAATGCACACAGTTAAATTAAATGTAGCTTTCCTAGAATATAATAATGCTGTAATATAAATGTTAACAATAATGTTAATAAAAAAGTAGTAATAATAACACTCGATACAGAATCGTTATTATTGGCATCATCACCATATTTGTTTTCCTTAAAATGAGAATAATTAGTAAGGATGTGTATTTTGCATTTTTGGATCTGGAAAAAGCGTATGATAGAGTTGATAGAGAAGCAATGTGGAATGTTTTGAGATTATATGGAATTAAAGGTAAATTGTTGCATGCAGTGAAGAGTTTGTATGAGGGCAGTAGAGATTGTGTTAGGGTAGGGAAAGAAGTGAGTGAGTGGTTTGCAGTGAGTGTGGGACTGAGACAGGGATGTGTGATGTCACCATGGCTGTTCAATTTGTATATTGATGGAGTCGTAAGAGAGGTGAATGAGCGAGTGCGTGGTCGAGGTTTGAGAATGGCAGATGGGGGTGATAATGAGTGGGAGCTGAATCAGTTGCTGTTTGCAGATGATACTGTGGTGGTGGCAGATTCAGAGGAGAAGCTGTGTCAGTTAGTGTCAGAATTTGGAATGGTGTGTGAGAGAAGGAAGTTGCGAGTGAATGTGGGAAAGAGTAAGGTTATGAGGTGTACAAGAAATGAGGATGGTGCTGGATTGAATGTTATCTTGAATGGAGAGACACTTGAGGAAGTTGATCAGTTTAAGTATTTAGGCTCGATTATAGCTGCAAATGGTGGAGTGGAAGCAGATGTGTGTCACAGAGTGAATGAAGGATGTAAAGTGTTGGGTGGGTTGAAAGGAGTGATGAAGAACAGAGGGTTGGAAATGAATGTTAAGAAAGTTTTGTATGAGAAAGTGCTTGTGCCAACTGTAATGTATGGATCAGAGTTATGGGGTATGAAAGTAAGTGAGAGTCGGAAACTAAATGTGTTTGAGATGAAATGCCTGAGGAGTATGATTGGTGTATCTCGGTTGGATAGGGTTAGGAAAGAAGTGGTGAGAGCAAGAACGGGTGTGAGGAGAGAAATTGCAGCCAGAGTAGATATGAATGTTCTGAGATGGTTTGGCCATGTGGAAAGGATGGATGATGAAAGACTGCTGAAAAAGGTGATGAATGCGAGAGTTGATGAGAGAAATGCTAGAGGGAGGCCTAGGTTTTGGTAGATGGATGGAGTAAGGAGAGCCCTGAATGATACAGGATGGATGTGAGGGAAGCAAGTGAGAGTGCTAGGACTAGGAATGAGTGGCGAGCGATTGTGACGCAGCTCTGATTGGCATCTGCTGTTACCATGGGGCTGCATCTTAAAGAGGTAGCCCTGTGGTAGGGGCAGTAGGGGAGTTGGCAGTTGTGAAGCGACACAGGTTGTGGAAGAGCTGGGAGGATGGGCTGTGGCACTCCAGCAGTGCCATCTGAACGGTTGCTAGCTCCCTCGTCATTGCCCATAGAGCAAAGTAATCCCCTTATTGTTTTCTTCTTTGGATGTTGGCTACCCCCCAGTTAAAGGGGGAAACAACCAAGGTAGATAGATAGATCTTAGAGAAGAGAGAAGTCGATATCAGTTTACATATAGAGAGGTCAGTGTTTAGGGAAATTGCATTAAATTATTAAGTTTAGTTTATGTGTGAGCAGCAATTATTTGTCCAAAAGAAAACTATATAGATTGCCTTTGAAAGCTGCGAAGGAGGATGCATTTTTAAGATGGCTCATTGCATCAGCTACACTGACTATTCTTGGATATTCATTACACATCTGTCATAATCCCTTCACATCTGGCAGGTCATTACACTCTCCATCTCTGTGTCTCTTTACTTTATGTATTCTTCATGCCCAGGCCCGATAAAAGCTGTTTTATATTATTATTTTTTGGCCCGTCCTGGTGTCACAATCATTATTATTATTATTATTATTATTTTTACATTTTTTTCCCCCCGCCAAAAAAATATCCGATTCACTGAATTCGCGGTAGGTGAATCACGATATAGCGAGGGATTACTGTAATAACAAAATAATAAAATAGTAACAATAATAATGATAATAATAATAATAATAATAAAAATAATAATAATACATATTATACATGAGTGTATGTCTAATACAGTGTACAGCACAATGCTGTGCTGAAATTATTATGCTATTACAGTATTACTACAGTAATTGCTCGGGTTTTATGTCACAGACTCCCTTTTCTAGTAAGGGCTAGGACGGCTGCCTTCTTGCAAAGGACTTGTTTTGGCAGATGTAATCATTACCCTGAGTGCATGCCCTTGCTAACCTTTAACCGTGAAGAGGCGCAAACCCTGGACCTGATGCCTCAAAGTCGCATATGCTACTGCTTAAGCCAAGGTGACTACCATATTACTACTGTAATAATAATAATAATAATAATAATAATAATAATAATAATAATAATAATAATAAATAATAATAATAATACAGTAATAATAATAATAATATGTATGATATAAGTGAAACATGAATGGCCTAAAGTTTAGCAAACATATTCTATTAAGTATTTATTGAATAATAATAACAGTAATAATAATAATAATAATAATAATAATAATAATAATAATAATAATAATAATAATAATAATGGATTAGGCAAACTTTATCCATTTGAGAGAGAGAGAAGAATTATCGCCATTCTGTATGTATGGAATCGTATCATAACATTTCTAACAGTCAACTTTTCTCTCTCTCTCTCTCTCTCTGGGGTGTCATGGTGGCCGGATTGTAAACAACAGACGCCTAAGTGAGCTCTACATTTATTGCTGATTTTTGAGGGTTCTACCGTGCTGCTTGTTTTTTTTTGGACTTAGGCTGTAGTATTGAGAAAAGCTATCTGTCAGTAGTTACACCCCCTACATTCGGCTGCCTCGGACTCACTGACGTCACTCCAAGCTAGAGTTGCCACCTCATCAGGCACCATGGACTATTCAGGACCATCCTCCGTGGAGGATATTGAGGCTGACCTCGCCCTGTGTGACGAGGATGGCCAGGATATGCGGGACTGGCCTCCTCTTCCGCCCTGTAGACATCAGCAGCCGCCAGCTGGAGTAACGTGCTCTCACCCTCGACTTCTGAACTCTGCCTCCTCTGTACATCCCACAGACCACGGATCTGATACCAGCAGTGCCTCAACGTCGCCTGCTGCCAAGACGTACAAGACAGACAAGGACGCTGTGAAACATGCAGCCTCTGACAGTCCCTTGCCCCGCCCTCTTCCTCCTTCTGTACCTTTGTTGCCCCCTTCTGCTACCTCTTCATCATTCCTATCAGCTGCACTCTTGTCGCTCCCATTTGCTGCCCAAGCCTTTGCTCCCGGGGGGATTATGTCAAGCTGGGCTTCCAAGAAAACCCCTCCAATGAAGTGAAGCTTCGCTGGCTTACTGATGTCACCAAAACATTTTGTCTCGATTGGGAGCTGGCTGAGGTGACGATGTCTTCTGTTACATCACGCTCTGTCTACATCTCGAGGTGTCGCAAGGACATCATTGACAGGGTCACAAATGGTGATTTTCTTTCTCGACGGTGTGATATTCAGGACTTGATTGAGCGGCCCCGTAAGTTCCCAACATACCTCGTTACTCACTACCCTATTGCACTTGACCTTTCCTTGCCAAGGAGCTACCAGGAGTGCACACTGCTCGATGGTTCTTTCAAGACGGGGAGCCTATCAACTGTACAGTCATCACCTGGAGTCTCCCTGAACCACCTCCCACTGTCGTCGAGTTTTCCTTTCTCCCTTGGCTTCCTTCCTGTGAACTGCGCAGGATGAAGGACGAGCAGCCTTGGTGTTTTAAAGGCTGGGGTATTGGCCATATCGCATGCTATTCTTCAGCATCAGCCAAATGTGCGTGGTGTGCTGCTGGCCATGATACATGCTCCTGCCCACACTGTTTTACTGCTTCACCTGCTGCAGCCGCTACTTGTGATACTGCTTCAGGATCCACGTCTCAGCCTCCACCAGACTCCCCGCAGTGGAAGTGTGTTCGGTGCAACATGCCTGGGCTTAACGTCTGGCATGGCTATGCTAGACGGTCTCGTGCCACACCACCTGAGCGTGCTCCACCACCCCCACCACCACCTGTCGCCACACCTTCCTCTCTACGTCCTACTGAATCTGCTGACATCATTGCTCTCCGTAAGGCTGTTGCTACCCTGGAGTCCCACTGTACAACTCTCACGGCATGCTTTGATACCATAGGCGCCCGCATTGACAGTATGGTCACCCAGCAAGCTACAACGGAAAGGACTCTAGCAAGTTTGGTCGAATCTCAGCATATTGTTATTGCCACCATCACGACTCTCACAGACAAGCTTAATAAGGTCGCCTCCCACCTTGAGAAGTTGACTGATGTGCAGTCCAGGTCTTCCTCATCCCATGCTCCGTCTGACAGTGCCCTGCCCACTTCTGCCCTCCACAAAAGTATGAGTAAGACTCGCTAGTCGCATACGATTTCATGCCATCTCTTGGAATGCCTTTGGAATTAGACACTCTTCTAAACTCACTGCACTTACAGCCTATGTGTAGCATCATCATCCGCAAGTCATTTTCATACAAGAGGCTTTTCCTGGTGGTGCTCCACCAGTGGAGGAGGCTACATTGCTCACAGGGAATGTTTCATATGTGCATTACACCAGAAGAGGACTCATTACCTACATTCAATCCTCCATACTCACACACTCCTTGTTTCTTTTGCACAAGTTTATATAACCTTTCAGCTTTTTGAAATCACTGACGGGAATGATGCTCTTTAGTTGTGCAATGTCTATTCTGCCCCTGGTGTGCTTATTCTACCAGCCCTTCCAATACCTACAGACAGTGGAATGATCTATATGGGGGATTTTAACGCCAGACACCCTGCCTTGGTAACACATCTCCCACTCCCAACCACAGTGGCAAGCCTCTGCTCGACTACATCCGTCGCTACTGCCTCACATGCTGGGATACTGGTGGTGCCACACATGCTCATGGGGGTACTGTTCATCACATTCTCACAGCTGGCCTTGTGGTACCTAATGTCACCTGCTCTTCTATACCTTCTCTCTTCTCTAACCGTGTTGCCCTTAGCCTGAAATACTCCATACTACAGACTCAAGCTACCATCCCCCATCACCACACCTGCATCTCTATCCCTCCCAAGAACTGCCCCACATATATTTCATTTATCTCTCAGCTTCTTTCCACTTTTGACCTCCTTTCTCCTGACAGCTTATACAACTTCCTAGTGAATTGTACACATGATTTCTACACACATTATGTTCTCAGACCACACATTCAACATCGCCCTGAGGTCCATTCCTGGATTCTGGATCAGCGTATTGCCCAGGCGGAAAGGACAGCAGTGGATGCTGGATTCTCCTTTCAAAGACAGCCCACGCCTGACCACCTGCACCAATATCAGTTGGTGAGGGATGATCTGGTTGCCCTGCAGAAGTGCATGAACACTGAGTCTTGGCAAAAATTCAGAGATAGTATTAACCATCAGACTAGCGCTGGGACTATGTGGCATCTTATAGAAAGGCTGTAAAGAAGAAATCCACCTGTGCTCTACACCAAAGTCTGCTTGAGTATGCTCAGGACCTCATTACTACCTGGTCAGCGCAGTCACAAACTTGCAACCTTCCTGGGAACGTCTAAGAGGCACTCTCCTCCCGCTGCAGCGTTCATAACCTCCGCCTGATGGGTGCAGTGCTACAGACAGATGAGGAGGATGACGTCCCATTCATAGAGGAAGAGCTACGACGTGCTCTTGCTAGGATTAAGGTTACTGCCCCTGGGGAGGATGGTCTTACATATCAAGTTATTCGTCTTCTTCAGAAAGTTCCTGGTAACCCCCTACAGCAGCTCTTCAATCTTTGCTTTTGCTTGGGTCACGTGCCCTCTGCCTGGACCAGAAGCACTATTATTCCTATACCAAAACCTAAAACCGACAAATTTAGGCCTATTTCCCTCACCTCCTGCTTCAGCAAAGTGTCTGAACGCATCCTCCTTTCCCAACTCATGCACCGTCTACAGGATAAGCTCTCCCCCGGTCTTTATGGTTTCATCCCGCAACGGAGCACACATCACTGCCTCGCTGAACTCTACACACACCATTCCTTCACCTGTGTGGTTTCCTTCCTGGACCTCATATCTGCCTTCGATATAGCCAACAGGGAAATTATTCTTGACCAGCTGGTGGACTTTGGTGTTTGGGGGAACATACTGAAATGGATACGGGGATATCTCTGCAACAGATCATCTTATGTCCTTGTTAAAGGGTCGTACAGCTCCTATGAACGGTTTGAATTGGGCACTCCACAGGGGGTGTGCTGAGTCCCTTTCTATTCAATATCCTTATGCATCGTTAACTCTTCCTCCTTCCTGTCATCCCCAGATTTACAGTCACCTGCTATGAGGAAGACATATGCATCCACATGACCTCACCTCATAACCTTCAGCACATGCTCCTTGATTTTTATGTGTCTGCTACCTTCTGTGGCTTTATTATCTCCCCAGAAAAAAAGCAGGATTTTTACTTCACGCAACTGCAGAGCACTGCCCGCATTCACCATGGGTGGTAATGTCATCCCTCATTGCACACAGTACACATAATTAGGTGCACCAGTCCGGATCACCCCAGCTATACCTGCACGACAATGAATTCATCCCTTCGTGAATAGCCTTCTTGACCATCTGGAGCCCTGCTTTGCCCCTATCAAGTGGCTTGCCAAAAATGCTGCAGGTGTCTCCATCCCAGTGGCGAGGACCCTCTACATCCTACTCCTTCGATCAGTGGTCGACTATCTGTTCCCTGTCTTGTGTCAAATTTCTAGACCAGCGCACTCGAGCCACTTGAAAAGTTCCAGAATCGAGTCATGAGATTTATCTTGGGATATTCTCTCTCCACCCGTATTGTGAATATTCCATTGGAGCTCAACTTGCCCCCTCTTGTGGAGAGGATTTATACCAAAGTGTCCTATTTCACTGCTAAGTGTCTTCACTACCCCCATCTTGCTCCGTACTTCTCTGCTGTCATGAGAACATCACTGGATCCAGATGCACCCAGGCTCCCACTTCGAGCAGGAGGTCATAACCTTGTCAGGGTGGTGAGTGACATTCTCCGTGGCCTTGACATCAACCTACCTGTGCACGCGTCTGTCCCAGATTTACCACCTTGGCATGCCCCCCTCCCCGCTGTCACATTTACACCGACCTCGAAAGATGCTTATTCCCCACTGCACAAGCAGTTAGCTTTGGAGACTATCGCTGATGTGTCTACGTCTGTCCCTGCAGTGCACCACGTCTACATTGATGGTTCTGTGCAAGCGGATGGGAGGGTAGCATGTGCTGTGTTTTCCCCCACAGCCACCTTTGCCGGATGATTCAAGGATTGGCAGTAGACTACCCACCTCGTCGTGCTCCACCTACTGTGAACTGAATGCAATCTTGGATGCCTTGAGTCTCCTTGTTCAACGACATGTGATTGGGGTAATAATTTGTGACTCCCAATCACCTCTACATGCCCTATACTCGCCAAGACCCGTCTGTAGCCAAGTTGTGGGAGAAATACTATGTTGCCTCACCGCCGCTCGTGATGCTTCTCTTGTCGTGTCGTTTGTGTGGACGCCCTCTCACATTGGGCTGACTGGCAATTACACGGTGGATCGTCTTGCCAAGGCGGCCTGTATGCTGGATGGGCATGCTGTGGATACCTAGCCCTCCCTCCGATGCCTACGAAATATCATCCACTCAGCTGGGTTTGCCATGACAGTACAGCGCAGGGACACGGAGAGGGCCAACAGTGTGTCCACATAGCACCATGATCACTTTCTCAAGTCGCTACAAGTATCGCAGACGCGGGTTAATGTTGCGGAAACATAATGTAGTTAGTGCTCAGCTCCAGATGGGGTATCGGCCTTAATGGCAGGTCTCCTAAAGTCAAGATATGCCACATTACACCTCCTGTAAACTATGCAAGCGTCCTAATGCTAACACTCTTGACCACTATTGTCTTCAGTACCCCACAGTGAGAGATGTTTCACCACGAAGTCAGAACTTAATTCAAATCTGCACGTTCTTGCTTCATGATGACAACCTTGATGTTATTCTTACTCGTTATCTTCACTTTGGTGGTAATTAATTATATCGTATTGTATATTTTATTGTATACTGTATTGTACATTTTCTTAATATGCCTCTGTACGATGCCATTTTGTTTTTTGTTTGCAATGTGTCTGTGCATGTTCTGTGCTTCTCTGAGCTTTTCCTTTTTATATATTGTACTTTGTGTTGCCATACTGTGGGTTGTGAGTTAGTGTGGGGCAATGTTTTATCAATGTGTACATCGCCCTGTAAACTATGTACTACTATTGGTTGTGTGTCTATATGAAGCATTATGTTGCCATTGAGTTTTTATGTGTCCATGTAATGTCTGACGCCCTGGCGCAATAAATTAATAAAAAAAAAAAATTAAATCTCTCTCTCTCTCTTTATATATATATATATATATATATATATATATATATATATATATATATATATATATATATATATATATATATATATATATAGTAATCCCTTGCTATTTCGCGGTTCACCTATCGCGGATTCAGTGCATCACGGATTTAAAAAAAAAAAAAAAAAAAAAATTATAGATTTATTGTGACACCAGGATGGGCCAAAAAATGATAAAATAAAACAGACTTTATCAGGTTGTAAAGAGAAACAGAGATGGAGAGTGTAATGACCTGTCAGATGTGAAGGGATTATAAAAGATGTGTAATGAATATCCAGCTCTGTGCTGGGTTTTAATATACCTCTGCATTACTTTCATGATGTCTATTCCAATAATTCTGCTTAGAGGTTATTATTATTATTATTATTATCATTGGCAATAATAATTTTCCTTTGATGAAGATTGTAGAGATTAGTATCATCATCATCATTATTATTATTATTAAGGGCTCATCATTGTTTGTACATCTGTTGGTTTATTTACTTTTACTAACTGTGTAAAGTTCCCCTCCCTAGTTGGCTGGGACAAGGAGAGTGTGGGGGGT